>WAAE01003005.1:76355-88869 GCA_013400495.1 Nicator chloris
TGACCATGTCAACTAGATCAGGTCACTGAGTTCCACATCGAGTCTTTCCTTAAACACCTCCAGGAATGGTGACTCCACCACCTCTCTGGGTAGCCTGTTCCAATGTTTAATCACCCTTTCTTTGAAGAAATTTCTGCTGATGTCCAAGACCTGAACCTCCCCTGGCACAGCTTGAGAGTTGATGTAGCTTGAGCAGGGACATGCCTCAAGGTTACTCCTCAAGATTGAGACCCCTTACCCAGCATCTGATATCCCCAGCAAGGTAAGTGACAGTTTTCCTTAGGCCCAGAGTTATACCGTATTCTGATGACATTATCCAGGTGTTGTTACAGGTGTAAGAAGTAGCAGTGTATCACTGTGTGGATCATCATTTAAACCAAGTCACAAATTCAGCTGTTGCCCTGTGGTGGGGTTGACTTTGGCTGGAGGCCAGGTGCCCATTGAGCTTCTCTATCACTCCCTCCCTCAGCTGGAAAGGGAGAGGAAATAAGATGAAAACTGACTTACAGCTTGAGATAGTCCGTTTAACAAAGCAAAAGCAGAAGTTTGCACATGCACAAGCAACGAAAAGAAAAGAATAAAATTATTCTCAACTTCCCATCAGCTGCCTCCCAGGAAGCAGGGCCTCAGCAACAGAGCAGTTGCTACGGAAAGCAAACATTGTAAAAAACAAATGCGCCCTCTTCCTCCTCATTTTCATAGCTTTTCTATCTGAGCTGATGTTGTATGGTATGACCCCTCTGGTCAATCTGAGTCAGCTGTCCTAGCTTTGTGCCCTCCCAGGATCTGGCCCACCTCCAGCCCCTTGGTGGGCAGGCAACGTTGGAGAGGCGGTGCTGGTGCTGTGCCAGCCCTGCTCAGCAGGAGCCAAAACTCTGGGATGTTACCAACACCTTTCAGATACCAATGTAGAGCACAGCCCTGTGAGAGCTGCTGTGGGGAAAACGAACTCCATCTCAGCCAGACCTGATACATACCCAATCACCCTTGGATCGCCATTTGCTTTTCATTCAGATATCAATTAATCACCATTTGTTCATCATTTGATCACTAATAAAAGCCTTTTAGTTAATCCCATGATGATTGCTCTTAATGCAGTGACACGTGAAAGGAAACAGCAAAGCCTGACATGGCAGAAAATTCCTGGGAGGCGTGGAAGAATCTAGATCACACACTATCTGAGAACAGGGAAGACATCCTGTTTCTTTGAAAGCCTGCAAACCTTGAGGAAAATGACGAACTGTCAGGCCGACAGATTTATTACAGGCCTTCAAGAGGGTTACATACTGAAGGACTGAACAAAGATTCTCACACTAAGTGTATAAGTACTTCTGAACTCTGCAATAAACAGATTCATTTTGCTCTCATCTTGTGAGTCTCGTTTTCATACGCTACAGACAGGTACTGTGTGTAGGCACTGTGTGGTGTAGAATGATGCTGGGTGATGCTGATGAGATCTGACACTTGAAAACAAGAGAGCTCTGATTTAATTATCCCACGCTGGGCTTGCAAATAACATCTATATGCACTGTCTGTTTCCAGATGTCATTTGCAGGAGAAACTAGCCTGGATGGGATAGAAAATGTAATCACGAAATACATTCTAGAGAGACAGAGCAGCTCCATGTATGCCCTACAGCAACCAGTAAATGCCCTTTGTGTACAAAGGTGTGCTGGTTTTGGCTAGGGTAGAGGTAATTTTTTTCCCAGTGGCTGGTCAGAGGCTATGTTTTGGATTTGTGCTGAACACAAGGTTGATAATATAGAGATGTTTTTGTTATTGCTGAGCAGGGCTTTGCACAGTGCCAAGGCCTTTTCTGCTGTTTCTACGGCCAAGCTGGTGAGGAAGCTGGGTGTGCGGGGGAGGCTGGGAGGAGACACAGCCAGGACAGGTGACCCAAACTCACCAAGGGGATATTCCAGAGCATATGACATCATTCTCAGTATATAAAGTGAGGGGAAGAAGGAGGAAGGAAGGGATGTTTGGAGTGATGGTGTTTGTCTTCCCAAGTAACTGTTACATGTGATGGGGCCCTGCTCTCCTGGAGGTGGCTGAACACCTGCCTGCCCATGGGAAACAGTGAATTAATTCTTTGTTCTGCTTTGCTGTGTGCATGGCTTTTGCTTTCTCTATTAAGCAGCCTCTGTCTCAACTGATGAGTCTTCTGGCCTTTACCCTCCCTGATCTCATTGGTGGGGGAGTGAGTGAGCAGCTGCCTGGGGCTTGGTTGGGCTTAAACCGTGGACAAAAAGAAACCATACTAAGTCAACACCCTGTTTCCATCTCCCTGTAAATACCTGTGGTTGGCATGTTACCATATGGCCAAACCCAAGGCATGATGGTGCCACTTTACAGCTCACCTTTGGCACAGAAAAGCTCGGGTACTGGATCTGATTCCTGCCTGGTGTTGCCAGTAGAGATGGAGACCTTGGAGCAGAATAGGTAGCATTAGTCAGGAAATTTTCTAGGATCAGAAAAGACACCAGGAAGCACAAGTACCCCAGCACCCCAAGAGAGCCTGTTGCAAAAGTTTCTCTTGCTTCCTGTTGATTCCAAGTTGAAAGAAAAAACTTGCCTAGAAAAAGCAGTGTAAGGCTCAAGGTTAACAGAATTACTTCCAGCCACTGAAGGTGTTATTAAGGGCTCAAGAGCAGATGGAGGTAGGGGCTCTGGAGAAGGTTTCCTGCAGGTGACCCTATCTCATCTCATCTCATCTCATCTCATCTCATCTCATCTCATCTCATCTCATCTCATCTCATCTCATCTCATCTCATCTCATCTCATCTCATCTCAATCTCAATCTCAATCTCATCTCGAGATTTATGTGTCTGCAACAAGTCGTCCATCAAGATGGGATCCTCATCACCAAAATACATTTCAATCTACATTTTAAAAAGCAAAGCAAAAATTAGCCAAACTCTGTGCACATCCACCACATTCCCAAAAGAGCAACCAATTTCTTGTTACCAATGTCCTCCTCTGCAAGAGTTTCCTCCAGCAGACACAAGAGCAAAGCATTTGGTAAAATGACCACAGTTCTGGCATAGGAAATGCAAAAGCAGCAAATAGATCCAGTCACAAGAAGCTTTGGTGGTAAAGCTTTGTAACTTTAAATCTTAATGGGAGGTTTTATTTATGTTGAAATATAGCTGAGGGGTACATTTATGCCATACATAAAAAGGTATATGAACCAGTGCTCAGCACTGTGTCCATGAGCCCCAATATCAACCTTTGGGTCCAGGATCTTGATTCACAACTGCATAAAACATGTCAGGACCCATCCTGTGGTGCAGCATGGCCCACACCCACAATACAGCAGCCTGGTTCACCCAGTGTTGACAATGATCCCTCCTGCAGGCTATTCCCGTTTCCCTGAAGTCATACCCAGGAGGAGCCTGTGCCAAGGCCATCATAGGCAGAGCAGCACCAGTGAGGGGTGGAGGCAACCATTGTCCTTGGGTGTCTCCCAGCTCAGGTGAAGCCTTCATGCTAACAAGTCAGAGCAGGGACCATGGACCCTTCTCCCTCTGCAAGCTTCCCCTGCCTGTCCTGCCCTTAAAGAATCCAGCCTCAAACCCAGAAGCACCCATGACGTGAAGCTCACACCACCAGTACTGCGACACCAGTTAGAAGTCAATGCTTGCACATACAATTCTCTATACTTTTACTAGGCAAGACAAATTTTCAGGACCATATAAGTATCAGCCCCTACATCAGGGTTATCAGAAACCATACCAGGCAAGAGAGTGTTAAAATGCCCTTGCCTGAATGATGTGAGTCTGCATCTGAAGGAAACCAGCTGCATCACAGAAACCTGAGAAAGCTGTAGTTATGTAAGAATGGCTCACAGGTAAACAAGGTGTTGAGCCAAAGAAAACTTGTATGTTCCCATCAAAAAACAAATTAGCCACTCTAATAGCATAGGTGGAACCATCTAAAATTGGATGAGTATTCAACACACCCCACTGGGCTCTTCTCAAGAGCTGCTGACTACCCATATTCCTATTGCCTTAACATTAACGAGTACTTCAGCATTTGACCCATGGTTCTGCTGCTTGTCATTGCTGGATTGGTAACCTGTCCTTGAAGATGGTTTTAAGCTCTAAAACTTGGATGCAATACCAGGAATCCTTTCTTCCATGGCCCTTCACTGTCTCTATCTTTTGAAAACAATACCAGCAAAGGCCAAACACTTCACTCTGCAGCTTCTCCCGACTCTGCCTGAAGGTCCTGCTCTGCCATGCACCAGTCAGTGCAAAGGCCCATTTCAAGCAGAATTGTCATATGTTTGCTTTTATTTGTTTGCTTTTTGAATTGTCATTTGTTTGCCCTTCACTAACAATTTCCATCATCCTGTTTACCTTTTTATCTGGTGCTGCCAACTGGGTGGAAGCATGGAGAGGACCAGTCATGGTGATTCCAGGACGCTCTCAGTTGGTTCCACCCATCATTGGTATTAGACAGCAACACAAACAACCCCTGTGTGACCAGGTGGATGATTTGCTCAGCCTGGTGGCACAGCTAAAGAGAAGAAGCAGGATGGTTAAGGAGCATCAGGGAGCCTGAGAAGGAGACAGGCTTGTAGAACCTGCCTCCCTGAGACAGGAACAACCACCAGAAAAAAAAAAATTATCAAGGGTCTCCTGTATCTTTTCCCCAGCAGGCAGAAAACAGTAGTTCCAATGAAAGGAGTAAATTGATAAAAAGTAAAGTCCTCACTTGGGCAGCATATGAAATCCCTCCCTGTCCACCTCACTCTCCCAGGTGCCTCTGAACAGTATGTTTGAGGCTCTGGAGGTGGAATGCCAGTCAACATGTGATGAGGATGAAGGTCCAGCTACAACAGAGGTGTTGACAGGGCCAGAAAGGCCTAAGACATCCTAACCACCTCCGTGAGGAAAAAAAGATGGGTTGTAGTTGTAGGCAATTCCTTTTTAAAGGGAACAGAGGGTCTAATATGCTGGATAAATGCTCCTCTTTGGAAAGTCGGATGCCTGTCTGGGGTCCAGGTTCAGGACAACTCCAGGAAACTTCCTAGCCTGGCATAGCTCTATTACCTACTATAAATATAATTACTTACATAGTGATTCCCACTATAAGGAAAAGATCAGGTTTGTGAGGAACCTGAGGAGCCTGAACATACAGAAATCTGTGGGACCAAACAAGATGCCTGCCAGAGTCTGGACTTAGCTGATGTGGTTGCCAAGCCATTCTCCATGATACCCAAAAAGTCATGGCAGGCAGGTCCATACAACTAGAAAAGGGGAAAGGTATCCACCTTTAAAAAGGGTAAAGAGGTAGGACCCTGGGAACTACTGACCTCCTGGGAACAGCATGGAGCAGATCCTCCTAGAAGCTGTGCTAAAGCACATGGAGAACAGGGAAGTGATTCAGGACAGCCAGAACAGCTTCACCAAGGACAAGTCCTGCCTGACCAACCCAGTAGCCTTCTGTGATGGGGTGCATTCATCTGTGGACAAGGGAAGGGCTACAGATGGCAGCTCTCTGGACTTCTGTAAGGCCTTTGACAAGGCACCCCACCACATCCTTTCTAAATTTGAGAGATACTGATTTGGCGGGTGGACTGTTCTGTGAATAAGGAATTAGTTCAATGGTCACAACCAGAGGGTAGTGGTCAATGACTCAATGTCCAGACAGGGATAGTGAAGAGTGGTGTCTCTCAAGGGTCTGTATTGGTACTCTTTAACATCTTCACCAATGACACAGACATTGGAATCGAGTGTACCCTCAATAAGTTTGCAGATGAGACCAAGCTGAGTGGTGCACTTGACACACCTGAGGGACAGGATCCCATCCAGAGTAACCTTGACAGACTTCAGGACTGGGCCCATGGAAACCTTATGAGGCTCAAAAAGGCCAAGTGTAAGGTCCTGCATATGTATTGAGGAAACTCCCAATATTTATAATGGCTGGGGAACAGATGGCTCAAGAGCAGCCCTGCTAAGAAGGACTTGGGGGTGCTGGTAGATGGGAGTCTGGCCATGATCCAGTGTCTTGGGTTGCAATATGTAACCAAAAATATGTGTTCTATTTCATCTGTTGAAGAGATGTTTTGTTTTCCTCTATCTCTTGGGAGAAGGGGCGGGTGTTTCTTTGTTAATGGGCCAGCTGATAACAAGCAGGAGAGGCAGGGTTGCCTTATCTCTTCCACCACCCTGCCTCCAGGGAGATATCGTCTGTGAATGGCCCATTAAGGCTCACCGCACCAATGGTAGAATTAAATCATCCCATTGTGGGATGCTCCACCCAGCGTGGGGATGCCAAGCATTTCGACCTGCATAAATACACCATTTTCAGAACACACTGGTACTGTTTGTTTTTTTTCCTCCGGGACTCCCAGAGGAAGACCAGACCCATCCTGCCACCACTGGACCCTTCTACAGGATAATCTTCTACTCCAAACAGAGCCACAACTGTTACTCCAGGAGGACTCATTTTGGACTGCTTCCAACATCCTGGCCAACAGGGTGTCAGGTCATATTCTGACTCTGTCAGTGTTCCTAGCATTATTTTGTTGTTGTTGTTTGCTTGGTTTTTTTTCCTTGTACTATTGCCTTTGTATTTTGTAATATTCCTAGTAAAAGACTGGTATTCCTATATTTTTGCCTGAAAAGCCCCTTTGACTTCAAAATTATAGTAATTCGGAGGGAGGGAGGGGGTTTACATTTTCTATTCCAAGAGTGGCTCTGGCAGATACCTGTCTTTCAAACCAAGACATCCAGCAATGTGCACTCACAGCCAGAAAGCCAGTTGGATCCTGGGTTGCATCAAAAGCAGCAGGGCCAGCAGGGCAAGGGAGGCGATTGTCCCCCTTTGCTCTGCTCTTGTGAGACCCTCCCTGGAGAACTGCATCCAGCTCTGGGGTGCCCAGCACAGGAAGGACAACACAGACCTGGTAAAGCAGGCCAGAGGAGGGCCTGGAAGATGATTAGAGGATGAAGTCAGTCTCCTATGAAAACAGACTAAGAAGATTGTTCAACCTGGAAAAGAGAAGGCTCCAGGGAGACCTTATTGAGGCCTTCCAGTACTTGATAGTGTTCTATAAGAAGGATGGGGACAAACTTTTCAGCAGAAGCTGTTGCACTAGGACAAGGGACAATGGTTTTAAACTGAAAAAGGTTGATTTATACTAGCAATAAGAAGCAGCTTTTACAATGAGGGTGTCAATACACTGGAACAGGTTGTTCACAGAGATAGAGGTTAGATACCCAACCCTGCAAACTACCGGGATCAGGCTGGACAGGGCTCCAGGCAACCTCATCTATCTGAAAATGTCCTTGCTCACTGCAGTGGCATTGGAGTAGATGAGATTTAAACATCCCTTCCAAAACAAATTATTCTATGATCAGGATTATTTTTCCTATTTATGTTACTTTGCTTATATTAACAGTGGATTTCAGTTACCATTTAAAATAGCCTGTCAGCTTTTATTGTCAGTACCTTGAATAATTTTGTCTCAGCAAACTGTGTCATGCCTCTGTTCACTCTGCACAGCACAGAAGCTTGTGCAGCTCTTTAGAGCTTTACAGGGAACAATTTAGGAACTGCTGACACTATTTTCCATGTAGTAATGTCATGCTGAGCAAGCCACAATTTCAGGATGAATAATTTATCAACTGCCCATATTTATTCTGGATTGAATGGACTTCACTTTTGTCCAGAATACACAAGCTGGTTTCAGAGACCAGTATGTACAAGGACTATGACCCAACAGTAAATTAATGCCCTACTGACACAAAACAACCCATGAGCATTAACAGTATTACAGCAAACACCAACACATAGGTTTTAAGGGATGTGAGCAGCCTTTGAAGTAGCAAAGGTCACAGCTTACACATGGAAAGCCAGTCCAGGCAGCATGTTCCACACACCTTTCCCATCTACCCCTTCTGCAGTGCAGCAGCTGAATCCTGTGTCTAGTCTCAGGCCTCTTGCTACAGGAAGGACACTGAGGTGCTGGAGCAGGCCCAGAGAAGGGCAACGGAGCTGGGGAAAGGTCTGGAACACAAATCTTGTGAGGAGCCGCTGACGGAAGTGGGGGGGTTTAGCCTGGAGAAAAGGAGGCTCAGGAGGGACCTTATCACTCTCTACAACTGTCTGAAAGGAGGTTGTAACCAGGTCGGGGTCCGTCCCCTCTCCCAAGCAATCCGTGACAGCACAAGAGGAAATGGCTTCAGGCTGTGCCGGGTGCAGTTCATGCTCCACATCAGGCTGAGTTTCTTCACTGAAAGGCTGGTTATACATTGCTCAGGCAAGTGTGGACTCACCACCCCTGGAAGTGCTCAAAAACAACTGGACATGGCATTTAGTGCTATGGTTTAGTTGACATGGTAGTGTTCAGTCAAAGCTTGGACCTGATGATCTTGGTGGACTTTTCCAGAGTTAATGATTCTATGATTCCATGATACTGTCTCCTCTTTCCACTACAACCAAGTTTTCATACTCCTGCACTATGTGAACATCTACAAACTCAGCACTATGTCGCTACTTCTTCCCCCCTCTACTCTCTCCAGCAGCTGCACCAGTCCTGGAACACAGGGATAACCACATCTCAAAACTCATCTCTTTGTGCCCACAACACGTACCTAATGGAACATTATTGCCATTAAATGCTGCAGTGTAGAAATCCTTTGAATTAACCTCTTCAGAGTTAGAAAATAGATAGACAACTCAAAAGTTGCATCAAATATGCCTGCATTCTGGTCCTCTCAGATTCTGAATCAAGTCTGTGACAACACCTTCCTCACATGTTTCTTTATTTGCAGCATATAGGTGTAGAGAATGAAAATCAGGATTCTTACAGACCATCTGCTGCATGCTGTGGCTTAGCACTAGGTGCTGTTGGATTCCATTTTTGGCCGTTTTACCTACGGACATTACTCACTCACTGCCAGCTTTACTCTTAGTCTCAGCTGACTCAAGAACTGCTTTTTTTCATGACTTCTTCTCCACCACCCCCACACATCCCTCTGCATCTGTGAGAAAATAACTGCAGTCAGGGACTACAGAACACAGCTTGAAATTCTGCCCTGCAACTCCTCTCTGGGGCAGAGCTGCTGGGCCACCACCAGCTGGAGTAGGTACCCGGCTCAGACAGTAATCTCAGATTAGCTCATCAGTAATCTCAGCCAGAAGCCCAACCCTGTGTTGCCCTGTGTTGCAACAATCCCACTCTGATATTTCAAAGCCTTTCCTCTTGTCCTGAGGACAAGGCACATAGCCATTTCATGGTCATATTTTCAGGCTGACCCTTCTTACACACACACACACACACACACACACACACACACACACACACACACACATTTGTCTCTCCCCCAGCAATTTCCAATAAGTGACTGCTACCCCAATCATCAAGACACTTAACCAGGCACTGAATTCAGGACAAGAAAGGAAAAAACTCCTTACACATATAGGTAAGTTTAAGCAGATAAATCAGAATTTAACAAAACTCTTTAACCAGAGACACACAACAAAAATAATCTACAGATATAACTTTTTATTTACGTAAGCTGAGGATGTGTATTTGGCTCAGGACTTTTTATCCATGATTTTAAAGAGACTGACTGCAAATAATATAAAAAAATAAAAAATGTAAAATTAATCAATATTTTCAAAATTGTCACAATTTTTGAAAACACTTCTATAAATTCTGCAAACTTTGTGTACCCTTAAAGGGGCATAATTTAGTTACCATAAATAATGATATTTGAAAATATTAGTACTTTCCCTAAAGTTTCAACATAGACATATTCATGGTGAGTGTAATTTCAAGAGGGTATCAAAAGTGATCATGGTTAGAAAAATATACATACTTTTGCTTCTGGAAAAGAAAAGGTCATTTGAAATATTTATCAAATAAAACACTAAATAAAGTCTCTCCACAGATTTTTTCACAGTCCAAGATAAAATGTATGTTTATACACAGCTTATGCAATCTGTCATTTTCAAGATAGAGTCACAGTTTCACCAGTACAGAAGAACAAAACCTGTTACTACTCTCCAGACTGTGGCTGCATCCACGTGTGATTGTTTAGGCAAGCCAAAAGAGCAGAGCCATACAGTGATACCCAAACCAACCGTAAGAAAGGTACAGAAAATGCAGATGCACAAGAGCAAAGGAAATCACACTGATAACGAGAACATTGAGAGGAATAGTGACCAATAGGAATAGACATGAACTCTTTAGTAGCATGCAGGAATTCCCACAGGAAAAATAATCCCACCACACTCCAAGTATTAAAAGGACACTTTCATGGTGCTTTTCATTAATTTTCAGAAGTATTATTAAAGATTACTGTCTACTGGAAATAGCCTGTACTTAATTTGTTTCAGTGGATACAGTTTGTTGCTGTGCTTCAATTCATGGCAGTGCTAAACTTCAGTTGCACACACACCAAGCAAAACAACCCCAAACTTTCAACATTTTGAAAGGAAATGAGATAGGAAGAAATTTTCAAAAACATGTGCTTTCACTACCTGAGTGCATTGCAGTAGCCAAAAAAGGAAGATTTGGTTATTACTTGTTAAAATGAATTGTGGTGTAAAGAAGGAATTCAGAAGAGCAACATGGCACTTGCAACAGCAACTGAAATTAAAGATATAGTGACACATGAAGATCTGACATCCTTTACAGTGTCCTTTTAAGTGTCAAGAGACCAGTATCTTAGCTGCAATTGAAACTGAACAGACACAAATCCTAATGAAATAACCAAATCAAGAATGTTACAATATTTCACAGTAATAAAGTCTATGGAACTGCTGAACAGAAAAAAGCATAAAGGATAATAGCAGCATATGGTTTACAGTTTTCACTTCTCAGTTTATTAATATTAGTGGTGCACTCAGCAATGCATAAAGCAAAGAAAGAAACTGTCAAAACTGGCAATTATCTACCACGTCAACACTTAATTATGGCCCTTGTAAACAGCTAACTCCTTTTTGAACTTAAATTGCAAAGAAAAGGATATTTACATATAATATATATGTATATAACCACAAAACCAAAATTAAGTTAAAACCTTATCAAGGAAATTGCATTTTGAGGAGAACATAATACATTATTAAATAGTACATGTCCAAAGATTTTGAAGGCATTGTGATTTTCATGCTTTCTTCCTCCAGTCATTTTCCCCTGGATTTTAGTAGACTAAATACTTCATTTCAGAGTAAATAAGTGGAAATATTATAGAGCAGCTCCGGTAAAGAATAGCTCCACTACTGAAAATTGCTCGAGGCGTGGTGATCCAAGACTCTGACTTAAAGCAAAAATAAACAGCATACAAGGCCACAGCAAAGAAGTGGCCAATCAGTACCATTGGTTTAGGAGATAACCTGCATTAAAAATAAACAGATAAAACTAGTAAATAAACAGAATCAGAAGGAACTGAAAAGTTTCCATATTACAAATACGGATCTCCACTCAAAATCACACACCCCTTCTGATTTAGGCAGATCTGGTCCTGCCAACTTAACTGAAAAATACAGACTTGGTTCTCTTTGGCTGCTCCACACTCTGCATTCCCTTCTACAGCACAGCCAACATACACTGCTGCTTTCTCTTCATTTCTAGTACTCTTTGTCTACCTTATCTTCCCTCAGGAGTATTTTAAACAGGCTTTTCAGTTTTAGCTCCGAGTCCAAAAGAAGAGAAATATAAAAGCACACATTCTCCTGTGTTCAGAGTAGTAGGCTTTACTGTGCATTCACAAGTTTCTGAGGGGTCATTCAAACACTTTCATAGCTAGAGACTTCCTTGATTCTTACATGTTTTTATGGGAGGCTCCACCCAACACTACTCAGCTTGTATGCAGGAAACATCTCCACCAGCTGTTCTGCTGGTCTGGACCCCTCTACTTTATTCAAATTCCTGTGCCACCTACACTAGAGGCCACCAGCTTTTAGTGGGCTTTTTTATGCAGGGAAAAAAGAAAAGAAAAGAAAAAAAGAGTCAACACTTAAAGACACAGTTTCTAATAAAGCTCCAACCTTTAGTATGATCTTAAAATCTAGGCTCATGTGGGCCATCCTCCCTGTGTTGTGCCATCTGATGGGGAGCAAAGCAGATCTCTCAGGGGCTCACAATCACCACTGCCAGCACAGTGAACTTACACTGAGAGCAATCCAACGGGACCTGAGACACATTCTCCTCCAAGTCTGAAGTAATGGAAACAGGCTTTCTTTAGCTGACGCAAGGAATCTACAAAATTAATTCAAATGAATAAATCAAATATAATCAACACATACTGAAAAATTTTTCTGCATACCCAATGCTGATATTAAACCTAGGATTTTGGTAACTGCTGTTCTGTTCAATTCAGCTGGACTTTAAGCAGCTTTTATTTACACAAAGGATAGTCTCACAAAATATCTACATATTTTTGTATTAACTGACTATTGTTTTGTTTTGGAGTTTTTCTTTGGTTTGTTATTTACCCTAACTCCAGACGTGCCTTCACATTGCTAAAACTGTCTAAAAAAACTAGGAAGAGAA
>WAAE01003006.1:16618-27758 GCA_013400495.1 Nicator chloris
CTGGGCTGTGCTCCCAGCTCTGGGCTGTGCTCCCAGCTCTGGGCTGTGCTGGGCTGTGCTCCCAGCTCTGGGCTGTGCTGGGCTGTGCTGGGCTGTGCTCCCAGCACTGGGCTGTGCTCCCAGCACTGGGCTGTGCTCCCAGCACTGGGCTGTGCTCCCAGCAGTGGCAGAGCCTCACCTCAGAGGCTCCACACTCCCAGGAAATGCCTTGTCATCCCCCAGCACACCTCCAGGAAGGGCCAGGGGCACTTGGAATCTCTTCACAAGGGAAAAGTGGGAGACAACACAGTCAAACCCAACGCTGGCACTGAAACCACCCCAGGAAGGGCACCCCATGGAATGCTAGCACTGGGAAGCAAACAGGAACAAGGCATCAGAGGAAGAGCCCTTGATGGAAAGGAGCAGCCAGGAAACCTCATGGATGAATTTGGTGGGAGAACTGAATTCATACAGTTAACACTGGGCTGCACAGGAATTGCTGCTGTGATCCCCTGTTTTGCTGTGAGGGAGGATCCCAGGGCTCTCCCTCACAAACCAGCTCTGTTGGAGATCTCCCTGCTCCAGCTACAACACCCAGCCTTGGGCACCTCCAGCTTGGGGCTGATGCTTTAACACCTCCTATGAGGGATGGTTTGGCATAACCCAATTCCATTTCCTTCAACACACTTCCACATAGGGACAGGATTTTAATGAGACAGGGATGGAAAGGGCTCCTTCCCCCTAGCCCTGGCAAGGGGGGAAGGACCTCAGAGCCAAAGGGGCTCCAGGAGAGCTGGAGAGGGACTTGGGACAAGAGATGGAGGGACAGGACACAGGGAATGGCTTCCACTGCCAGAGGAGTGGGATATTGGGAAACATCCTCCAGTGCCAACCTCCCAAAGACTCAAGAGGCTTTGTAGCAGAAGGAGAAGATATTCACAGCTACGAGAAGTGTCATTCACTGGCAAAATTAAGGTTGATCAGGGAATAAAAATATAAAACCTGGAACAATACAGCTGTGTTGGAGGGGCCAGGAAAGGTGGGAACTGAGAAACTCCCAGCCTGGGAGCTGCCACCTGCCAGCAGCCTCAGTAATTTGGCCATCCTTGAACACCACAGGCCTACGAGATCCTCTCTCACTAACAAAGTGATTAATTATTAATTAATTAAATATTGAAATCACTCTTCTGAACCACCTGAAGCTGAATCAGACCTCAGTACACACTGAGTGTCTTCACGTGAAACTCCAGCACTGGCAAGAATTCCTTCAGGGAAAGGCTGTCAAAGCCACAGGGATGTGAAGATTCAAGGATGTTTTATAAGCAAATCGAGCCCAGTTGAGCTAAAATCACCACTGAACAGAATCTAAACCTACTTTATAAAATCTTTTCTTCATCAATGCAAAGTGTGCCCCACCCCTGGCAGTGCCCAAGGCCAGGCTGGACGGGGCAGTGGACAGGGGGAGGTGTCCCTGCCATGGCAGGGGTGGCACTGGATGATCCTTCAGGTCTCCCCAACCCAAATCTACTCCAAAGCTCCCAGCAGTGCTCCCTGGGAAGCTCCCTCCTTCCAGGACCGTGGAGTGTCCCAGGCTTGTTCCCCTGTGCAACCTTGGAGGTTTCACTCCAAGCGGCGCTGCTGCTTTGCTGAAGTTCTCCACGAGCTGGGAGGGGTTAAAAACCCCTCTCTGTGGGGTTTGGCCACCCCTTTTTTCCCTTCCTGACACGGGATGCAACATTTTAATCCCAAACTTAGCTTAGGGAGCTGGCAGAGGAGCAAGCCCATCCCATCCCAGCTCCAAGAGCCCCGAGCTGAGAGCAGCCAAGCCCTGCACCCATGTGGAGGGGATGAACCAGGGAAATCACCGCTGCCACCACGGAAACCCAAGCCCTGCTGCCACAGAGATGATTTTTTTCCAAGAGAAAGCGCTCCAAGACAGCGGCTCAAGCAGAAAATGTGCAAGTGTGACCTACATAGGGGGGAGCAGCAGCTGTGGGAAGAGATCCAGCCCAAAGGTTCAACACAACGAGAGTGAAGTGACTGAAAACCCCTCACACGGAGGGGCTGGGCAGGTTCACCTTCCCCTGCTGCCAGTGCAGCCCACATTCCAGGGAAACGGGGGAGGAACTGCCTTCAGAGGCTCTCCGAGGCATTTATCTCCATTAAAAAGCCTCTCCCTCTGTGAAATCAGCACTTGAGGAGCACTGGGCTGAGAAGCAGCCAGAGGGGGTTTGTTTTGCTGCACGGGGCAGGGAAAAGCTGTGACACAGCCAGGGCTGCGTGCAGGAGTGGCCCTGGCTGGGCAGAGCAGCTCCCTGGGGATGAGCCTGGCTGCCCCCTGCCCTCCTGCTGCTGCAGGAGCTGCTTCCCAGCCCTGACATGAACAGGCAGGGAACAGCTCTGCTGCCATCCCAAGGTGTGCTCCTCCCCACTGGAAAGGATTTCACAGCCTCTGGGAATCCTGGAGTGCTCTGGGTTGGAAGGGACCCTAAAGCTCCTCTCATTCCACCCCTGCCCTGGGCAGGGCCATTCCAACAGCAAATCCAGCCTTCCCTCCTCCCTCCCACTGGGAACAATGATATACACAATAGATCACCACAGTAACTCCCTTAGCCTCGTGCCCGGGGAGGGAGAGGCAGAGTTCCCACTTCACTGGCACCCAGCACTTGTGCCCCTCCACCACGCTGTGCCTCCCGGGAAGCAGGCAGGATCCACGGGGAATGCTCCTGGGGAAGCTGCTGCTGGAGCCCTCCCAGAGCAAAGGAGGCTCCTCCAAACACCCCAGGGTGCTCAGGCCTCGGAGGGGAGGGCAGCACAGCACCAGTCATGCCAGAGGAGCTGCTGTCCTGGGCTCTTTGATTCTAGGAATTCTGGAATATATCAGATATTTACTCCTTTCACTCACTGCTCCAGCCCCAAACACCTCTTGCCTGGGGCAGGTTTTCAAACAGCCAAACTGCAGCAGAGAGAGCCCAAGGTGGTGTCAGTGTTGCTGTGTCACCCTCACACCTCCAGCCCCAAATTACAGCCTGGTTACGAGGCCAGGGATCAGCTCCACCCCATCCACCACCCCTGACGTGGATTTCCTTCCACCCCACGGCTCCCTGCACCTCCCCAGAGAGCTCTGCACATCTGATGGACAAACAGGAAGCACTGACAGCTGGTAGGGAACATTTACCTAAAGGGAGTGAACTCAAAATCCTTTTCTGTACCCAAAAAGGCCCCTGGAATCACCACCAGTCCAATAAGGGAGCAAATAGCATCCAGTAACTTAATTTAAACCCACAAAAATTGAAATGCTTAGCAGCTGAAGAACTCCAAGCCCAAAATTCCTGACAAAGTCTTTTTTTTTTGAGTATTTCAACCACTGACAGGAAATGAGGTAAAATGTATCAGGGAAAAGGTTACTGAAGTTGCTCATCCAGCTGTGGTGGGAAGTGTACCCTGCCCTCCTCATTCCATTTCTGCCTTAGGTCAGAAATTGTTTACCAGGTGCAAATCCCACCTGAAGGAAGAGTTAATAATGACAGCTACTAATTCCCAGCTCTCTCCTCCTCCAAGGATCCCCAGAAGTGTCTCATTCCACACCATGGGTATCACAGAAGCAGGAGTTCTCATCCCACTGACCACCAGCCCAGAGCTTGAAGAGAAATCAGTGAAGTGCCAAAGTGGTACCGTGGGAAGAATCTGGGAATTTTGCTTCCTATTACAATGACAAGGTGCAGCTTTTCACAGTGAAACTGGAATCCAACTTTGTTTTCCTGTTTTAAAAGTTTTCATTCCAGGGCAAAGGGGAGAACAAAATA
The DNA here is from genome assembly GCA_013400495.1 of Nicator chloris. Taxonomy (NCBI): domain Eukaryota; kingdom Metazoa; phylum Chordata; class Aves; order Passeriformes; family Pycnonotidae; genus Nicator; species Nicator chloris. The sequence goes on from WAAE01003006.1 coordinate 20,404, forward strand.
AGCTCAGGGAAATGAATTCTCTGGTCCAGCAGAGGCAGACATGACCATGCCAAGGAGATGTGGGTGGCCCTTGGCTGGAGATGTTCTGCAGATGGGTCCAGCCCAACCCTCCACTGGAGATGTTCTCCACCACCAGGTCCAGACTGACACCTGAGCTAAACCATTACTTCTGGGAAAAGCCTCACTTTTCACCTTTAGTGAAGAGCTTGACTTCACTGCTTCTGCCCCCGAGCCCAGAGAAGCCGTGAGCAGGAATTCATCCTCCTCTCCTCCCTCTCCACATGCCACCTCAGATCCTTTCCTCCCTTTGCTTCCCACCATCCCTTCAGCTGCTGCTGAGGTCAGAACCTGTCTGAACCTGTCTGAACCCAGCAGGAGCACCAGGGGAAGGCCTGCAGTGAAACCTGGCCAGCTGGGCAGGAGCTGTGCAGCTATTCCCAGCCCAGCTGCTCCATGTGCTTCTGGATCACTCTCAGGGCCTTGGGGGTTTCTTCTCCCCACCCCTGGCAGTGTCCCAGGCCAGGCTGGAGGGGGCTGGGAGCAGCCTGGGACAGTGAAGGTGTCCCTGCCATGGCAGGGGTGGCACTGGGTGGGTTTCAAGGACCAAACCATTCCAGGACTCCATGGTCTCCTTCACATTCACCAAATTTTGGGATCTCCCCCAAGGCTGCAGGAGACTCGGGGGCAGATCCACTGGGGGAACTCACAGCTGTGGGCTCAGCAAGCTGAAGGTCACCACTGCCATTTTCCCTCCATGCTCTCCAGTCAGGATAACTCTGCTGTGCAGCCAAGGAGCTTTGGCTCCCGTGGGCTTCCCAGGCACTCCTACCAAACTTCCTCTGAAGAACTCAAGGAAATGAGCCTCCTCTGCCTTCTGGGCAAGATCAGCTGGGCTGTGGCTGCAGACACAGAGAGATGTGCCCCAAACTCTGAGTGGGCCTCAAATTCTCCCCTCTACAAAAGCATCAAAGCAGAGGACTGTCAGAGGAGGGGAGGGCAGGTCCTGGTGCTGGGGACAGGGAATGACACAGCCAGGAGTGCTGAGCCTCAGCCTGGGCTCTGCTGCCCTCAGCCAGGGAGGGCCTGGCACTGCTGGGGATCTATGGAGCAGCTTTAATCAAAGATGTTCTAATTACCAGCCCAGGTTCCCTGTGCCTGCTCGGGGGGCTCTGGGGGAATGCAGGGCCTGGATGGCCACGAGGGGCTGGAGCAGCACTGGGCTGGGTGAGCCCAGGCTGGGAGCACAGCAGCAGCCAGCAGCCCCCAGTGGAGAACACAACAGTGCCTTCACCTTGGCCCAGCCTCCCCAGCAGGGGAAGGGAGAGCTGTGTTTGGATGTGCCAGCATTCCCTCCTTTCCTCTGCTCTCATTTGCAGTTTTCCCTTTCCAGGTTGTTCCTTCATGGCCACGTGAGCACCCTGAGCTGTCCACACCCCACAACAGCCCCACTGAGCCAGGATGTTACATCTGAGTCTAAAACCAGGCCATGTTTTGTCACACTCCCAGTCCAGTTCCAGCAAAAACTCAACCAGCTCCCAAACAGTCCCAGGGATTGTTGTCCACAGGAACCCCAGGAACTCCCTGAGCCTTAAACACAGAGAGAGCCTGAGCCCCACCAGACAACTCTTCCCTTCCTGAAGTCACCAGGACTCTGCACCTGCCGAGGGAAGCCACTTGGATTACCCTGCAGATCCAGCTGGATTAGGTACTTCCCATTTTCCTGGCCACCTGCAAATCCTGCTGCTTTCCTGTGCCCTTCTGCTCCTTCCCCAACACTTTTTGTCTCAAGAGGAAAACTCAAGTTCCTGCAGGTTCTTGTTGACATGTTCTATTTGGATTATGACACCCAAACTTTCCAGCTTCTTCAGCAGCTGCCTATGAAAAATCTTCCCAAATATTTTTGGCTAATAACTGATGAGGTCTTCTTCTGGAGCAGGTTTTGGCCAAGCTCCTCCTTGGCTTTATCCAGTCCCACAGCCAGGCTCCCATGTGCCAGACACTGTTATTTGATTTTCAATTACTGTTTCAACAACCTTTAGCAAGTGAAAGCTGCCAATTCACATCATCCCCTGATCACCCCAGCCCCTGGAAGCAGGAACACCCCTCCCTGGAGACAGCCCACCCTCAGCAGGACAAGTCCCCTGCCAGCAGGAGAGGCTGGACTGGAGGCTCCCAGGTGACCCCCCTGAGCAGCAGGTCCTGTGACCCTCCCCTGGCACCAAACACACCCAGGCAGGACACAGGAGCCTCTCACAGCCAGGTCTCCTGCCAGAGGAGGTCTTAAGGAGCCTCCTGCCCCTGCTGCCTGTCCCAGTCCTTTCCCCAAATTCTGTGCCTGGTTTGGTTGCCATGAACTGCAGCATTTGAGGGGTGATTGTTTCTGAAGGAGCATCTGCTCACATCACCAAGCATAAAACAAGTCTGAGGAAATACAAATAACCTAAAAACATCTGGAAGTGCTTGGGGCAGTTTCATATTTCACTGTACTTTAGAGCTGGACTGTCCCAGGCAGGGACTGCCAGACAATCTGCTCTGGGGCTGATGAGCCTCCCAGGGAAAAAAAAAGTGTTTTCCTGTGGCTGGAAGGAATTTCTCCTGTTTGTGCCCACTGCCTCCCAGCCTGGCACTGCTGGGGGAGCCTGGCTCTCCCTCATTCCTGACTTTGGGGCTTCCCACCCTCTGTAAGACACCTCCTCCCCACACTCCATCCACACACCTGGAACGGGGCTGAGAGCTCCAGGATGAAGCTGCAGAACACGCAGAGCTCACCTCTGCAGCAAACTCTGACAGTGGCACCATCACAGAGCAGTGACCCAGCCCACCCCGGCCCCCCGGGAGGCCTGCCCTGGCAGTCCTGTCCCTCTGGGCTCACTCCTCAGGGACTGAGGGCAGGAATCCCCTGCTCCAGGCTCTTACCTGGCTGAGGTGGGTGAGGAGGTGGCATCTGGTGGTGCATCATGGGGTAGGGCGGGGGCTGCTGGTGGGGCAGCAGCCCTGGGTGTGCTGGTGCCCCCAGGGGGGCCATGCCAGGCCCGCTGGGGTGCTGCTGGGGGTTCTGGCTGTGCTGCTGCTCCATTTGCTGGCGAGCCCTCAACTCGGCGTACTTGAGCTGCTCCATGTGGAAGTTCTGCCTCTCGGTCAGCAGCTGCTGCCTCTGCTGCTCCAGCTGTGCCAAAGGGGACACAAGGCAGGGGCTCTTAGAATCAGGCACTTCAGACATGTTCTGCCAGTTCCAGGCTGGGCTGGAAAAGCCTCTCCTCCCCAGCCCACCAAGCCCAAAGGCAGCTGCTGTCCTGGGCACGTCTGCAGCAGGTTCTGGGAAAGGCTCTGGAGCTGCTGCTTGGAACACATGAACTCACCTTGTCCTGTCCTCAAAGCCCTCAGCAACACAGCTCGTTACCCCCTGAGCCCTGCACAGAGAGCTCAGCCCTGACACAGCTCTGGAAGAAACTGGGGGCTGTTCTCTGCATCTCCTGCGTGCTGGAATGAGGGAGAACAGGAACCTCAGGGGAATTTCCAGGTAAGCCTGAAGGAGAACGTGTGTGCAGCTGCAGGAGCTCAGGGATCACAGGCAGGATCCTTCTCCATCCTTTGAGTGCAGGAACTGGATGTCACAGCAGCCAATCACCACTGATTTGCACTAATAAGAGCTTTACGTAAAAACCCTCACGTTATTTAGGCCAATTAACATCAAATAGGCTACTTTGATTAATTCTGAAATGCAGAGAGTGAGACCTGAGCAGCCTGGCCTAGGGGAGGTGGGACTGGACAATCCAGAAGATCCTCCCAACCCAAAGCAGCCTGAGATTCCATGGAAAGACAAAAAAGCTGCAGAGAGCATTTCCTGCCCTGGGGATTTGTATGATGGACCAGTGCTGTGGTGAAGGGAGTGACATTTGACTCATTTCAGGAATACTGACACCTTCCCACATCATTCCTCTTGGAATTCCAGGCTTGTGTGCCCGGTTTACAAACATTTCATGTGCCTGGTTTACAAACATTTCATGTGCCTGGTTTACAAACATTTCAGGGGGTTTCAGGTAGATTCCTGGCAGCCCAGCTGAAAGGAGGTTGCCAAGGAGACTCTCACCCAGCACAGTTCTCCAAAAGCCCGAAGCTGGCCCGGCAGGCGGGGCTGGCAGCCTGGCCAGGCGGGCTGGGAGCAGGAAGGGCTGCACAGAGCTGCCTTTGAGCAGCCCCAGATGGGCCCAGCTCATGAATCAAACATGCTGCAGGGTGGGTGGAGCTGCTGGGGCACACAATGGCATCCTTCACGCTGCCCTGGCCCTTTTCTCCTCGGAGGGAAGCACCCATACATCCACCCCAGCGGGGAAATGGGGCGTGTGGGGAAACATGCCCGAGGTGGCAGACAGCTGGCAGAGGAATTCCTGCAAATGACCCCAAACAAAGGCTCAGGCAACACTTTGTTATTCCTTTGAGACCCTTTTGTGGCCCCCCTTTGCTCTCTCCGGGGCACCCCATCCCGATCCAGTTTCAAAGAGTCTTTACAAGGATGCCCAAACAGCAGGCGGGGCCTGAAAATTCACACTGGAGAAGGAAAACCAGGGAAAACTTCCCTCCTACACAATCCCTGTGCTTGGGACGAGGAAAGACAGTTGGACAGAGGAAAAAAAGGCACAAAAACGTAAGTTATAACACGAGTTGGTGTTAAAGCTGAGCCAAGTTTAAGCTTGGGCTGCAGCACAGAGCCCAAACCCGGGTTCTGTTGGAGGCTCTGTCACCACCTCAGACACAGCCCCAGAGTGGCACTGGAACAACCTTTCCTGGAACACATTTTCCATCAGTAACTCGCAGCTGCTCTCCAGTCTCAGTCATTGCTGCAGCTGGAATGGGGCAGGAGTGAGGCTGAGAACCCTCACCAAGGTCAGCTCCTGCCACAGAACCCCGGAGTGGTGGCTGGGAGGGTGTGGAGAGCAGCCAGGCCCAGCCCTGCCAGGGCAGGGACACCTGCAGCAGGGACACAGGGACGTGTCCAGGTGCCTTTGGGATGTCTGCAGACAGGGAGACTCCAGCCCCCCTGGGCAGCTGTTGCAGGGCTCTGCCCCTCCATGCAAAGAGGCTCTTGGTGCTGCTGAGCTGCAACTTCTTGTGCTTTGGTTTGTGGCCACTGCTCCTTGTGCTGTGTCTGGCAGCACTGAGCAGAGTGTGGCAGGATCCTGTGACAGCCCTGGGGGATTGCTGTGGATTGCTGGGCTCCCCTCTGAGCCTTCCCTTGCCCAGGCCCAGCTCCTGCAGGCTGTGCTCACCAGAGATGCTGCAGAGCCCTGCACATCCCAGCCCCGTGGCCTCTGCTGGACCCTCCCCTGTAGAGCCTCCCTGCAGAAGCCCACGCAGGAACCCAGCTGGAATTGAGGGAGGTGGCTCTGGGTGTCACACCTGACAATCCCCCAACATCCAACACCTGCTTCAAGTCCTGCACCAGGAGGGGCCATACCAGCCTTTAATGTTCACTCATACACCACATCAGTGTGCTACAGCCTCATCTCCAGCACAGAACTTCCTCCCAGCAGGAATTTGCCCATGGAAAGGGTGCTCAGGCCTTGGAACTGCCCAGGGAGGTTGGCAGTGCCCATCCCTGCAGGTGGCCAAGGAACACCTGGAGGTGGCACTGAGTGCCCTGGGCTGGGGACAGGGTGGGCATGGGGCACAGCTGGGACTGCCTGGGCTGGGAGGCTTTTCCAGCCCCAGGGATTCCTCCCTGAACAGAAGCAGCAAAGCCTCAGGTGCTGTCAGAAATTCTGGGTCAGCAAAGCTCCACCAACAGGCCCTGGTGTCCCACACTCAGCACTGGCCCTGCTCAGCTCAAACACAGATCAAGGTGTTTGCCTGCACTGTGACACCCTCAGGCTGCAGCACTGGTTCCTGTCAGCACTCACAACCCTGCTCCCTCCTGCAGGAAAAGCCAGGGCAGCAGCAAGGACAGGCACAGTGTGCAGTGGCAGCAAGGAGGTTCTTCTGCTTTAATTATCCCACGAAATATCCACCATGACAGGTGAAAAGACCGAGTTGAACCACCAGGAAGCCAAGGGGAAAATCTGTATGCACATTTTTAAAAAGGGAAATGTCATATGCCTCAAAAGGGAGGGAAAAAGCCCTCCCTGTCACTACTGGAATACATCCCCCAAAGAAAGAATCTGCAGGGAACCTTTCCAAAAGAGTGGGGTCCATTTCCTGAGCTGCCAGTCAAACACAGACTGAAAGGGTGGAGGATGTGGAGCAATGCAGACATTCCTGCTGACATCCTGCTCCAAGAGAAATCCACATCTTGTCAGACTCCATCAGTGTGATCAGGGGCAGCTCTGGGTTGGAAAAGGGGTTCTCCATGGACAGGGTGGCCAGGCTCCCCAGGGATGTGGCATCAGGCCTGGCAGAGCTCAGGGAATGCCTGCACGATGCTCTTGGTCACAGGGTTTGATTTTAGTGCTGTGAGGAGCAGGAGCTGGACCTGATGCCCTTTCCAGCCTGAGAAGGACCCCATGAATGCCAAATGGGGGTGTGGTTCCATTAAATTCACACAGGAGGGCAAATGTGGAAATCCCTGGAATTCTCAATCCAGGTAATCCAGTGTGAATCCCCAGCCCAGCCATGGTAACTCTCTACTCACAACACCGAGGCAGCTACACAACACAGGAAAGAAATTAGAAATGGCCACTCTGATAAAAATGAGATTTTGAGTCATCTTTCAAGCAGCTGGAGAGGAAGCACTTCTCCAAAGCCTCTGGCACCACACGTGACACAACTCCTTGTAACTCCTGAGTAATCCAGGCCCAGACAGCTCCTCTCCATGTCCTGACCTCACCCACCCTTCCCCTCTCCTGAAGCTGCTGCTGCCTTCCCAGCTCAGGCAAATCCACCATCACCACCACAGAGTGAGGCTGTCACTCCTGAGCATTCCCCTTCCACCTCCACATCCCACTTCCAGGGCTTTGCCCAGAGCTGCTCAGAGGGCCCCCAAACCCCTGAGCTCTCTCCCTGGAACCCTCTCCTCAGCAGGCTCAGGGGGAGCAGACAGGGCTGGTTCCCTTCCCTGGGCAAGGAAGGCTTCCACCCTCCCACTCCTTCCAGGGAAAAGCTGCTCTTGCCTTTTCTGTGTGACAAGGCCACAGAAAGGCTCAATTCCACATTCCTGCTTGCAGTAAGGACGAGGAAGCAAAGCCAGGATACCCCAGGGTGCTGGTATGGAACAGAGAAAACACTGGGGGAAGGAGGAAAGGGCTCAAATGCCCCTGTGGGAGGGAATTCTGGATTCCAGCTGAAGGAGAGAGGAGAGGAGAGGAGAGGAGAGGAGAGGAGAGGAGAGGAGAGCAGAGGTGAGGTGAGGGGAGGAGAGCCGA
>WAAE01003006.1:34062-44272 GCA_013400495.1 Nicator chloris
CGGGAGGGGGTTGCGGGGGACGGCCACGGCCGGGGCACACTCGCGGGCAACGCGGAGGGGATGGCGGTGGTGGGACAGGGACAGGGACAGAGGACACTCGTGGGTAACGTGGAGGGGATGGCAGAGGTTGGACAGAGAGGACACTCATGGGTAACTTTGCTCAGGGCCTCCAGGTGAATTCATGACCACAGTGGAAGAGATAAAAGGACAGAGGACACTCATGGGTAACTTTGCTCAGGGCCTCCAGGTGAACTCATGACCACAGTGGAAGAAGTGACATTTTAAACGGTGGCTGCTGCTGGAGCCAAATTTGACAAACAAACCCCCAAAGTGAATAAAGTAAACTGGGCCAGGGCCAGTGACCCAGGGCAGGCTGGGTTCCTCTGGGGGTACAAAAACTCCTGATCTCCATCACAGAACCGTGCAATGTCTGGGAATATGCAGATTCCCAGCCCTGAGTGAGTCTGCCCCACTGATCTCTTCCCAAATGTCCCAGTGTCTCTGGGAGCAGAAGAAGTACGTGAGAACAGTGGGAAATAACCCAAGGCTGCAGTGAGCAGCCCCAGGCTGGTCTGAACTCCTCATCTGGTGAAGGAGGCAATGAGAAATCGCTCCTGTTGCTGCAGACTCCAGAAAAAACCTCCCCCATTCACTTAACAGGAATGTAGCAGGAATTAACTAATAAATAATTAATAATTCAAAATTAAATTTACATATACAATTAAAACATTGATCTATTAAAACACATATGAAAGAAGATGATATTAAAACATCAACAAATAAATAGTAACAACAGAAACATTAGAATAACTTAGCAGTAGTTGAACTGGCACTCTGGAGTTCCAGGACACCAGTTTAACCCCAGTTCAGGTCTGGAACATTCCCTGCAGCTGGAGGGACCTGTCAGTGCACACAGGTGATGAAAAAGCCACCAAGGTGTTCCTGTGTCATTGTCACCAGGCTGAAGGGTCATGATAACCAGTCTAAACCTCTGATCTTATGGGCAGGGTGGGCACCAGCACCAGGAGGACACAAACACATCCATGGGGACACAAACACACCCACGGGGACACAGACACACCCACGGGGACACAGACACACCCAGGAGGACACAGACACACCCGGGAGGACACAAACACATCCATGGGGACACAAACACACCCGGGAGGACACAGACACACCCACGGGGACACAGACACACCCGGGAGCACACAGACACACCCAGGAGCCAGCCCAGGATGTGCAGGCCAGAGACAGAGCCCTCAGGCTGTGCAAGGACAGAGTTCAGGGGCTGTGGGAGGACAGAGCCCTCAGGCTGTGGAAGGACAGAGTTCAGGGGCTGTGGGAGGACAGAGCCCTCAGGCTGTGGAAGGACAGAGTTCAGGGGCTGTGGGAGGACAGAGCCCTCAGGCTGTGGAAGGACAGAGTTCAGGGGCAGCCTGTCCTGGGAGCCCTGGGGGAAGGGGTTTGCCCAAGGCTGTGCAGGGCCAGCCCTGCAGGGGACACCCCAGGGCCTGCAAGGGACACCCCAGGGCCAGCCCTGCAGGGGACACCCCAGGGCCTGCAGGGGACACCCAGGGCCTGCAGGGGACACCCAGGGCCTGCAGGGGACACCCAGGGCACCCCAAACAGGATCCCCCAGGGGCCCAGCCCAGCCCCAGCTCCCACAGATTCTCCCCATTCCCAGTTCCCCCCAGTCCAGCCCATTCCCAGTTCCCCCCAGCCCAGTCCAGCCCATTCCCAGTTCCTCCCAGTCCAGCCCAGTCCCAGCTCCCCCCAGTTCCCCCCAGTCCATCCCAGTGCCAGCTCCCTCAGCACCAGGACAAGGCACTGATCCCTCACTGCTGTGACTTCAGAGCCCAGCACTGAGGGGAGGCTCTGGCGAGGCTGGGGACTGTCCCTGAGGGGACACCCTGTCCCTGTGGGGACACACACTGTCCCTGTGGTCACAAACTGTCCCTGTGGGGTCACACACTGTCCCTGTGGGGACACACCCTGTCCCTGTGGGGTCACACACTGTCCCTGTGGGTCACACCCTGTCCCTGTGGGTCACACCCTGTCCCTGTGGGGACACACCCTGTCCCTGTGGGGTCACACACTGTCCCTGTGGGGTCACACACTGTCCCTGTGGGGACACGCACTGTCCCTGTGGGGACACAAACTGTCCCTGTNACTGTCCCTGTGGGGACACACCCTGTCCCTGTGGGGTCACACCCTGTCCCTGTGGGGACATACACTGTCCCTGTGGGTCGCACACTGTCCCTGTGGGGACTGTCACACTGTCACACCTGTCCCCTGTCCCCCAGGCACCCCAGAGCAGGTGACCTGAGCACTGAGGTGTCACAGGCCCCTGCCTGCAGCCCAAACTCACCTTGTCTGCTGCCTGCCCCTCTGCCTCCGTGTCCATCTTCTCCTCCTCAGCTCCATCTGGGGCACAAAGACGGACAGTTTCAGTTCCCCAGGGCACTGCCACACTCCTCTCTCTGGGCCTTCCAGGACGTGCTCCTGTCCCCCCGTGGCCTCCAGGCAGTGCCAGGTGACAGGGAGGGGACACTTGATGTCCCCACAGAGCAGCTGCTCCTGCCCTGCCCAGCCTGGGGCACTCCCCTTCCCTCCAGCCCCAACCAGAGCAGACAAGGCCCTGGGGAGAAGTGGGACCACCATGGGGACAGAAGGAGTAACAGAGATGATGCACAAGGAAGATGAAGATGATGAAGATGATGATGATGATGATATTCCAGGAGTCACTGGCTGGGGGCACTCACAGCAGGGTGGTGAGGAGCTGGGAGTGCCTCCCTGTGCTCTGGACACAGCCCTGGCAGTTCCTTCACTGCTTTCTAAAACACTGATTGAAAAGGCTCCTGTCATGACAGCTGCTCCTGGAGACCAGGGCTGGCAAGAGCCACGGGACCACCATGGAGGTGCCTGGACAATTGCTCACAAGTGCAGGGGATCCCAACTGATCCACAGCTCTGCGAGGAGGGACAGGAGGAGGCCCAGCCTCGTGGTCCTGGCCCAGGATTTCCCCATTTAATGTACTGAGGCATTAAAGGAGCTTATTTAGATCCTGGGCTGGGCTGATGCAGGACTGCTGGTGACAAGCCCTGATCCATCTCTAAGCTTCTGAAGACATCAGCTGGTGCTGGGGGTTCATTCCCAGTAATCCTCATTTTCCTGCTAATTCCTACACTGAGGAAAAACAAGGTACAAAGAGCTCTTCTCCAACAGCAATGGGTCTGTACAGAAATCTTCACACAAGTCCCTGCCATGTATGAGAAAAAACAACCCAAATGTCTGACTGAAGGGTAAGAGTTTTCCTCATGGCCTATTTTAAGATGATAAACCCACTTATCTGAACTATCTGCCACCATAATTCAGTTTAGGGAGACTGGGGGACGTTCTTCCTCACAGGTTTTATCTCAGAGTTAGGATTTGGTGACCCAATAATGTCACAGGGAAAACCTCGATCAGATTTTGTCAGACAGCTCCTTCAAGCCTAGCAGCAGAGTTCCCAACTGGGCTTGAAGTGTCATTCCTCCCAGGAAAGGGAAGGATTCACCAAGAAAGCTGGATTCAATCCTCTAAGAAAAACAAGGGGAGACAAAGGGCAGAACACTCGGAGCGTGCCCAGGTTGGTGGAACTCCAACCAAAAAAATACTGCAGAGAAACACATAAACTGCCATTCTGGGGTGGGGAGGGTCATCAAGATCATCCCAGGGCCACCCCAGCCATGGCAGGGACACCTCCCACTGTCCCAGGCTGCTCCAAGTGTCCAGCCTGGCCTTGGGCACTGCCAGGGCCCCAGGGGCAGCCACAGCTGCTCTGCCAAGGGACCACTCCATGGACCACGGGAGCTGCTGAGGGGCTGATGCTGCTGCTGGGGAGGAATTCACAGGATCCCAGGATCTCTGAGGCTGGAAAAGCCCTCCCAGCCCATGGAATGCACCCTATGCCTGATGTCCACCTTGTCCCCAGCCCAGGACACTCAGTGCCACCTCCAGGTGTTCCTTGGACACCCCCAGGAATGGGCACTCACAGCAGTTCCAAGGTCTAAGCACCCTTTCCATGGGGAAATTCCTGCTGCTGTCCCCCCTGAGCCTGCCCTGGGCCACCTGAGGCTGCTCCCTCCCCTCCTGTCCCTGTCCCCTGGGAGTAGAGCCCAACCCTCCTGCTGTCCCCTCCTGGCAGGCAGGAGCTCCAAACAAACAGGACATCCCCGAAGGAAAAACTGCTGCCCACCCACTCTTCAGAGAGGCTTTTCTCAAGGAAAAGCACACAGAGCATCTCCAAGTGCCCTCAGACCCTCCCTTGTGTCAGGACACACTGAGGGACACCATCCAAACCCCCGGTGCTCCTCCCCACTCCCAGGGACACCCTGGGCAGGGAGGGACGTGTGACACCAGGATTCCTGCAAACATCCTGATGTAACCTCGCTGCTCTGCTTCTGGCTGCAGCAAGAAATGCATGGTTAAATTCAGGCTGACAGCTTCAGACAGGTTGTGGCCAATGGCTTTTGAAAAGTGTTTTCCTGCATCAGCTGCAGAGCCCTGATGTGCAGTGACAGCTCCCAGGGCCACCAGGTGCCACGGCTGGGACAGCACACGTGCAAGGGACAACAGATTCAACTTCCCATCCTTGTTTTGGGGGAAAAGGGGTTTGCCTGGGTGGAAGCAGGTTTTTGGCTCTAAATCACAGGCTGCTCAGAGGATCCCAGAGTCACCAAGGTTGGAAAAGACCTTCAGGACCACAGAGTCCAAGCTGTGGCTGATCCCCACCTTGTCCCCAGCCCAGAGCACTGAGTGCCACCTCCAGCCCTGCCTGGGACACCTCTGGACTCACCACCTCCCTGGGCAGCCCCTTCTAACATTTAACACCATTTCCATGAAGAATTCCTCAGGAAGTGTCTCAAAACAGCAGAGTCTGGTAAAACAATCCCTAATTCCACAATGGAAGGATGACACAAAGCCCAGAACAGGCCTGACCCTCTGCACAGCCATGACAGAACTGCCTCTGGCTCCTGGCACAGACACAAACACAACTGCACGGATTTCCTGTGTGATCTAATGGGCTTCATGAAAATACATCCCAGAGGAATGGATCAGCTGGAGATCCATGTCCCTGGGACACAGGGGGAGCCTTGACTCTAAGGAGAGAGCCCCTGAAATCCCTTCCCCTGCACCAAAGATGCTCCTGAACTCTCTCCAGAGCAGGTTTGGTGTTGCACCTNTCAGATGGTTGTCAGCCACCACAGGACACCTCTCAAGAGGGAAAAACTACTGGGAGGTGAGGACTCATCCCCTCTGCAAGCCCCTCTTTCCACCTGAACCAGCAAGTATTCCATTTCCATGGAATCCTCTTCTGCTGTGCACATCATCTCCACAAACACTGAGCCCTTCTTCCTAACACATGAACTTGGAGCTGATTTCTGCCCAAGCCCAGGGACTTCACAGAAAACTGGAATGGACTTTGGGTCAACAAGGAAAGCTGTGAAACATCTCCCTGCTCACAATTCCCTGCGTTACCAAAGAGATGCAGAAGAGCAGATCTGGGACCTGAGAGGAACAAAGAAAGCAGAGTCACCTGCCTGAGCTCCAGCCCAGCAAAGAGCTGAGGGTGCCCTGCAGACACCCCAGGCTCCTCTTTGCACTGAGGCAGCACAAGCTGTCTCAGCCAGGCTGGAACATGAACATTTAACTGAGAGGATAAAACACACCATGGCTGTGGAGATGCCCCAGCTCTGGATAGATCATGAGGCTGTTACCCAAACTATCATCCCCACTTCCCCCAGACAGCAGGGCTGCACAGCTCTGCTCACACAGAGGGGGCTGTTACCCACACCATCACCTCCATCTCCCCAGACAGCAGGGCTGCACAGCTCTGCTCACACAGAGGGGCCTGTTACCCCAACCATCACCTCCATTTCCCCAGACAGCAGGGCTGCACAGCTCTGCTCACACAGAGGGGGCTCAGCACCAGGGGGGCTGTTACCCAAACCATCAGCTCCATCTCCCCAGAGAGCAGGGCTGCACAGCGCTGCTCACACAGAGGGGCCGGTTCCCCCAACCACCGCCTCCATTGCCCCAGACAGCAGGGCTGCGCAGCTCTGCTCACACAGAGGGGCCGGTTCCCCCAACCACCGCCTCCATTGCCCCAGACAGCAGGGCTGCGCAGCTCTGCTCACACAGAGGGGCCGGTTCCCCCAACCACCGCCTCCATTGCCCCAGACAGCAGGGCTGCGCAGCTCTGCTCACACAGAGGGGCCGGTTCCCCCAACCACCGCCTCCATTGCCCCAGACAGCAGGGCTGCGCAGCTCTGCTCACACAGAGGGGGCTCTGGGAAAGGCACAGCAGCCCCTGTGTGAGCCACAGAACCCACCAGGACAGGATGGTGGGCTCAGCCCCCCCGTGGGGCAGGGACACCCCCAAAGCTCAGGAGCACTCTGCAATCCACTGCTTTAGCTCCATCCCCTCAGAGCTCTCACCCTGGACAGCAGGACAGGAGAGAAATGTCCCTGCCAAACACGACTAAAACAACTGTGTGTAAGTGCCCTCCTTGTGTGTGGCTGGCAATGAACCAAAGGCAGCCACAAAAAGGCAAATTGAAGCCTCCACTGGCATTTCCAGGTGTGGGGATGCAGGAAATCAGAGCCCACTCCCCACTCACGGCCACAGAGCAGCCTGAGGCCCCCAGGAGGGGGAAATGCTGCTGCAGTAAGACCTGAAACACTCAGGGAACTGCAACACAGCCCCTTCAGAGGCTGCCTCGAGAAATCAGGGTCATCAACCACCTCTGGAAAGACATTAACAAAGACTTCCTAGAAATTATTCAACAGCACAGGTGTGCTGGACATTCCCCCTCTCTGGAGCTGAACCCCCAGCAGAAGATTGGATCCCTGCTGGCTCCCCTGGGCCATTTGCACTGACAGCTGCAGAGCAGCTCAGTGATGGTGTCCCACAGCCTGCACCGGGGCAGGGCTCACAAAGCTCTTGGGATTTATTGTGGGGAACTGTTTGAAAGCCTTAGGGCAGATTGTCCAGAGCAGCTGTGACTGCCCCTGGAGCCCTGGCAGTGCCCAAGGCCAGGCTGGACACTTGGAGCAGCCTGGGACAGTGGGAGGTGTCCCTGCCATGGCAGGGGTGGCACTGGAGGGGATTTAGGGTCCTTCCAACCCAAACCTTTCCAGGACTCTATGAAAGCAGGAGACAGAGCCCACCACACTCACCACAGCACCTGAACCACCCCAGGCTCCTCCTAACTCCACTGAAGCCTCACTTTATCAACTTACAAGGAATTATCACCAGCTTTTAAAAACCCTAACAATGAAGACTTAGAAGAGGAGATTCTTGGGTATTAACTTAAGCTCCTCCAATCTGTTCCAGTCATTTTCCCTTTTCACATTCCATATTGACTGTAATTCACTGATATTAAATAGTTTTAAAATTATTATGGAGCTCTGATACAATTTGATTTTTGAAATATGACAAGTAATGAACTTTAATTCTAGTAGGGAGCCTTAAGCAGACACTTCCATTTCTCCACAGCTGCATTTAAACACAAACCCAGCATTGTGTGGTGCCATTACAGAATGGATGGAGGGACAGGACACAGGAAAAGGCTTTGAAGAGACAGAGGGCAGGGTCAGACTGGATGTTGGGAAGGAATTGTTCCCTGGGAGGGTGGGCAGGCCCTGGCACAGCTGTGGCTGCCCCTGATCCCTGCAAGTGCCCAAGGCCAGGCTGGATGGGGCTCAGGTGGGATGGTGGAAGGTGCCCATGGCAGGGTGGCACTGGATGGTGCCAGAGGTCCCTTCCAGCCCAGCAGCCTTTGATTCTATGAGCACAGAACAGGCAGTGAAGTTTCATTGCCAGCTGGAAGCCCAGGCAGATGTTCCCCCCCTGCACAGCTGCTCCCAGCTCCGATCCCTGGTGTCCCAGCAGAGCCAGCCACAGCCCACGGGACAACCTCTGCCACGGCCACTCGGGGTCCCTGTGCCCAGCTCTGGGGCTGGGAGGCACCACAGCTTGCTGAGTGACCCAGTTCACGGGGGCTGAGCAGCTCCCCCAGGGAGAACCATCTGCTCCTGCCCTAATTTATTCCATTAGTGACAGCCCAGCACAAATCGCATTAACGCCGCGGGGCAGGGCTGGGCCAGCTCCCCTCTCAGGGCCAGCTGTGGGCTGGGCTCTGCCCTGACAGCCCCAGACACCACTGACAGGCACTCAGAGCCCCCATCTCCAGCCTGGGCCCCAGTTCTCCCAGAGAAAGGGCCAAGCTGCCACCTGGCAACGGGAAGACTCAAAGCTGCAAACGTGTTACAGGGGGACACGTTGAGGACAAGGGAACGGCCTCAGGATGGGCCAGGGCAGGCTCAGGGTGCACATCAGCAGGAATTTCCCCATGGAAAGGGTTATTAAACACTGGCAGGGCTGCCCAGGGAGGTTCAGAGTCCCAGTCCCTGCAGGTGTCCCAGGAAGGCCTGGCTGTGGCACTCAGGGCTCTGGGCTGGGGACAAGGTGGGGTCAGGCACAGATGGGACTCAATGGTCCTGAAGGTCTTTTCCAGCTGAAATGATCCTCTGGAGTCCTTAACACCTGTACCAGGAGAACATGGGAAAGGGGAACAAAGACTGAAGAGAAATTACACTTAAACTGACCTTATTTTAAAACAAGTATGAAATCAAACCCAGCCCCAGATGGAGTAACACGGAGCTGTGGTTTATAGTTGACTTGTAAATAAACCCCAAAGCCTTGTCCTTCAGCAGAGCTTCAAAGCCTGCTGTCAGCTCAGAGGAGCAGGGAGCAGCAGATGTTCCAGATGTTTCTCTTCCCTTCCCAGCACACAATGCACACCACCCCAAAGCACCGAGCTGCCTCGTGGCAAGCCTGTCCCACTGAGTGCAGAACTGAGATGTGTGACAGAAGGGCTGAGTGGTTTGTTTGCTTCTTTTCTAATTAAAAACTGCCTTGGTGATTTAAATGGCATTTTGCAATCTGATTTACTGGGTAGCTTTGCAATGGACACGAAGTGCTATAAATAGCAGCCCTCCATGGGTGGGTGACTGACGAGCACCAAGCACAGTCCCTTGTGGTGCCACCCCACAATCTGGCCCCTTGCTCGTGTCCCTGCACGGGGTGACAGCAGGTCAGCCCTGCAGGGCAGGAGCACTTCCCAAAGCCAGCCTGCCAGTCAAGCTCCATCACATCCTGCTCAGCCTCACCCACAGCCACACGTGCCTTTTCATGGCCAGTCACTAAATTCACTGAAATCACTCGTGATGAGCTGAGCAAAGCAGGAGCCAACAGGGCTGAGAGGAAAACAACAGTGACAAGACAGCAGATTTGTAAGCAGAGGAGGAGAGCAAAGTCTGAGAAAGCTGTGGGGATGGAGTAAACTGTGTCTGCTCCTCCTGCTGGGGAGAGGCACCAGGGGCCAACAGAGAGGGGCACACAGGGCTTCACTTCCCAGCGAGCTGCTTTGCCACTCCAGAGTAAGGAGGAACCAATGTGCACCAGCCAGGGTTTCAGAGAAGAGACTTAATAGCAGAATGTTTGCTGAACAGGACAGAAATGAAAGCAGGGCTTGTTAACACACACAGGCAGTGCCCAGCAGAACTCCAGCCCAAGCAGAGGCAGGACTGGATCACCGTGTGCCAGCCCAGCTCTTCACCAGAAATTCCTCTCCTGCTGGGTCCACAGAGAGCAACACACTCAGAGCACCAGAGTCACCTCAGAACCCACTGCCCAACTCCCCCAGTTTGCTTTGCCACCACGAGGGCAGCATCCTCCAGCACCCCAACAAATGGAATATCCTGCTCTGGTACTTTTGGTCAGTTCACTCTGTGCATCCCAAGCAACAGCATCTCCACACAGAGAGCAGGAAAACAAACTCCTAAAACTCAAGGTAGTCCTAAATTCCTTAGTCCAGGGGCCAAGTCGGTCCTGCAGTGAGCAGAACGAGCCATCCCCTTCTCCCTACCCACAACTTCCATCCCCTGCCGGAGGTGAATTTAGGGTTTATCCTGACTCAGAAGAACATTCCCCCAGGGATGCCCAGCTGCAGCACTGCAGGGGATGCAGGCTGACCAGAACATTCCCCCAGGGAAGCCCAGCTGCAGCACTGCAGGGGATGCAGGCTGACCAGAACATTCCCCCAGGGATGCCCAGCTGCAGCATTCCCCAGGGACACAACCAGGCTCACCAGAACAGCCC
>WAAE01003007.1:0-63109 GCA_013400495.1 Nicator chloris
CTTAAGGCATCACAAGCACCTGTCATCTGATGGTTCAGGATAGAAAGATTAATCACCTGTTCCTGCAAACAGTTTGTGTGGCTGAGGGAAAATCGACTTTTCTGTGATGTAATTTCCCTGTCTGTGGAAATAAGAGGATTCCTATTCACACTTAGAGATCATGCAAGTGCAAGTTTTGTGAAATGCATTGTGAACAGCAGAATGGAGAGCTGCATTGCATGAATGTGAAGATTCATTAATAAAATGCAAGTACCTTCCTACTAACTGACTACATTTGGCAGGACCTCAGGTCAGTCACTTCAAACCCCTGGTGTCCATAAATTCTTTCCACATACTTACAAGAAGAGGCCATGCTTCTGGACTTATGAGATACAAACTCAACTTCAGTTCAGTCTTCCAGATCTATCTTTTTATGTCTTTTGCTTGCGCTTTTTTTTTTGAGATTTTGTCTTAGAGAAGGGTAGAATGGTCATTTATTTTAGATTATGTACACTGTTTACACAGAAGAACACAGAGACCTCCAAACCTTTCTGCAGCAGAACTGTACCTATGTGTGGCTCACACTTCAAAAATGGCTATAGAGTTGAAAGCTGGGGCTGGGTGCTAGGAGATTATTTTTGTCACAGTCAGTTATACTTGCAGTTGTGCATGGTTTTGAAGATAAATTGGAGGTTTTGCTTTGTGGCAAAGCAGAAAGCTTGTGGGACTAGGATTCAAAAGAATTCTCAATGGATCAGTCACCTTCAAGGTCACTTCACGCTGGCAGTTACTGGCGGTGCATACCAAGCTGGATAGGAAGGAGGATGCCTGTTTTTGATAAACATAATTAAGGTAGTCATTTTGGTGTAAAATAAGTAAAGGGCAGATTAACATAATTTGCTTTTTGTGTGCTGAGGGCCTGTCCTAACGCCTTCTCTTGATTAAAGAGAATAGCTCCTCAAACAGATGAAGGCTTATGAAATCCTGCAAATAATCACTCTGAGATCCTCTCCATGGGAAGATAGAGATCGAAGGAGAAAAGCACCCTCAGAGACAGTCCTGCCTGTCCCTGTGTGTCCATCTGGCTTTCACAGCAGGAAGTAGCATTGTTGGCACTGTTTGTTCAGCTCCTTTCCCCAGGCAGCACTCCAGCTTGCATCTAGCCCTACTGTCCCAGGTGGGCTAACTGTTGACCAGCAGTCAGCGGTTCTAAATGTTATTGGTAGGACCTATTATATCATCTGAAACAGCAAGCCTGAAGGGGAAAGCAGCCACAAAAGAGCATATAAAAGTTTTCATGCAGAAAGGAAACTAATAATTGCTCTTGCACAAGAAAATAAATCAAGCTATAAATCATACCTACAAGCCAAAGGAGGGAAATTGCAAGAGAAAAAAAAATTACTATTGAAGCTAACAACCCAAAATCTTGTGATCACCTGTAAGTACAGGCAACTCAGAGAACAACTCACAGTGCAGCTTTCACATCATCACCAACTGCTGCCTTGAGAGAGGCATAAGTCAGGTAAACTGGTAGAAATTCAGACAGGAGCAATGAGAACAAGGGTTGCAGAGCCGCTTCAGTCTTGAGAAGGTGCATGCTTACTCTGTTTGCTGCAAGGGCAGAAAGACACTTTTGGTGGCTTACTCAGCAGGTTGGATATCCTAAGACATCACTGCTGTTTTTCTACTGCTTACTCTGGTCACTCTAAAGTAGAGAATATATATTATATGGTCTCTAGTCTATACCTATAACTCTACATAACATACACACATAAAATAAACATATGTAGCAACATATAATTTCTGATGGGTTCATCTGAAATGGGACATCTTTGTGAAAATCCATTGAGAGAGTGGGGTCGGTGCACCAACACAGAGAATATCAGCAAACATTTTTCACGTACTTCCGCAGAGGAAAACCCACTCAGTTCCATACAACCATGACAGTACTTCATCAGACTGCTCCCTTCCACTTGCTCTCCTTTCCTTCTATTTTTTTGGTTTTGCCTCAGGCAGTGCTAATTCCTTATCTCTCTTGCACCTCCACCATCCCATATTTAGTGCTGTTCTCTGGCTTTGAGGGCATCACAGTCTGACCCTTTGTGCTCATACTTCAGTTTGAGATTTCATTAGTTTGAATAAAAGATATAATTTTCTTTCCAGTTTATTGATCTATTGTGGACAGTTCTTAGTTTGGGATAAGAAAATGTTTAAAGAAAGCTGTGTTGCCTCCCCCCACACAGAGAAGGATGAAGCCCATAATTGCACATGACACTATATAGTTCTGTTATCCCTCAGTGACCACAGATGTAAATCTAAATGGATACAGACATTTGTAGTGATGCAGCCTGTCCATACTAAACAGTATTCCACCAAACCAGGGTCCGCCCGTGGACTTCTCCTTCTCCCCAGCCTTCCTGGAAGAGGAAGGTTGGGGCAATCTAGCCATACTCTTCTGGTTCATTTGGAAGAGATAGACAGCTAAAATGGGTTGTGCCTTTACCACTAGGTTCATGAGAATTTTTTTCCACAGATCGGTCATTATATAATGGCTTTACTGCAGAATAATGTATATGACTATTCTTGAGACACTAAAAAATCAGATAATACTGCTTAGTCCTAAACATTTATCAGGCTTTGCTTCAATATGTTGGAAATCCTTTGCATAACAGGACCCTGGGACACGTGTAAATGAAAGGTAGATTGTAACTGACATCAAAAATGGTGAAAGAAATCTGCTCACGAGGGTAGTGTATCACAGGGGATTTATGAGTAAAGCTGTGTATGATTTCTTAGGATGAAATTATTTTCTCAGTCTCTTAAATGAGCACAGAAAGGTCCTGGAGAGAAACAGATCCACTAAGGTGAGGAGAAGCAGCTTGTAGGAAGAGTTCCTAGAGGTCTGTAAAGGAAGGATGCTTGGGAGATAACTACTTTTAGTAGGGCCAGGATAGGGAGCATGCTGGAGGACTCCTGTATATCTGGGAAAAGCCTCAGGAGGGGTGCCATGGAGGGCTGGAAAGGCAGTTCAGCAGGCCATTAGGTCAGCATTGAGCTACATGTCGAGGGTCTGCTCCCTCCTGCATGCACAGGACTGGGGCTATTCTATCAGAATTCATGCCTGGAACAAGAGTAGGGGTCCACACACTTACAAATGGGTGGAGCAAACACTGTGCTTCTAGTGTGTTGCACACAGAAAGGACATGGAGAGAGAGAGAAGGCTTCTGCATTACTGCTCTTCACTACATGAGCCTAAAATTTAGATCCTCAGGCTTGAATTGTGGTTGTTGAGAGTTGATGTAGAGCACATCCTGGCCACAGCTGTAATGCAATCAGAAAACAGTATCTTTATCTGCCCTCAAATCCAAAGCTAATGCAATCACTAGTCTTGTGTTCTTAATGTGGGTCTGTATCTGACCCTGCACTCTGCTACTGTCCCTTACTTGTCTAATGTCAGTATGCTTGGAGCTGTGCAACTCGCAGATAAATATAATTCTGGTCTTACCTTCACTTGACTGCTTTTCAATACTGTAAGAACCTCTACAGAGGTTTTACTGCCTTAAACTGCATGTGAGAAGATCTAATTTACCCTGGAGCTTTTGCATGAAGGCTGCAATAAGACCATAAGCCAGTCGTAGTTACCACCCTTGAGTTCTCATCATTTGTGAGTCTGAAAAACATTCATTTTTTCAGCTTAAAATGTTCATCTCTGATTTCCAACCAGAAATAAATTATTTTAGTGCGCTGTATATCTTCTGTTGTTACTGAGTTATGGCAGAATACATAAAACATATTTTTCTTTGTGCTGCAAAATAAATTCTTGCAATACTGCTGTGCTGTTGTTGACGGGGTTAGGATAAACAACAGCAAAAATAGCTGAACTCTAAGAAATAAAATCTGACAAGGCCTTAGTTCAGCTGAGGATTGATCCTTCTGTCAGTTCTTGCTCAGGAAAATAATTTAGCATGGACAACAAGTTGAATATGTGCTCACATTGCCTTCAGGTCAGTGCTAAAGTTACAGTTAAGTATGTGATGAAGTATTGTGTGGTATAGGAATTGTTCGCTGAATTTTGACTGAGCTATATTTCTTGCCAGGAAAACTAAATATCTAAGCAGCAGCTGATGAAAAGCATTTCAAAACTAGGCTCTCAGGACACAGAAGAGACAGACCAAGTCTGCAGAGGCATACTTAAGCATGAGGGTCCAATATCCACGACACTGCAAGCGAGAATTCCCCCTAACTCTCACTGCACTTAGCAAGTCCAAGAGCTTGAGAATTTGGGAGGGGAAGATGAAATGGTTCCATTGTGTGGGACTTGCTGGCCCAGCATTGCCAACAAAACTTTCCCAGAATTCAGACAGGCTAGGATGCACAGAAAGTATCATTAGATGCTTCTTCCTCTTCAGATCCTCCAGTCTTGCCTACCAAATTTTGCTGCCCAGGCTCCATCACAGACCAGAGAGTCACTGAGCTGCTCTGACCCCTGGACTCTGCATATGTCCCACAATCAGTTTAACTGCATCTGCTTCACACTACTGAGAAATCAGAAAACATTTGGAAATACCAAAATTAAAATCCTTCATAGCCCAAAAATAACAGTTCTGCTGCTATTATGGCCCATATCTCTATTTAGTTTTTAATACTTAATACTGATAAATTACAACAATTAGCTAGTCTCTCTCTGTCTCTTGCTTACATGTAAAAAATAGATCACATTTTTCCATGGAAGAAGACTCTTGAGAACTTGTAGATGCTGTATTGCCAGGGTCTGCTTTTCCAGGCAAGCAACTTTTTCAGGCTTGCTGCACTCCTGCACCGGGATTTGGAAATAGTTTTGTGTATCTAATGTGAGTTTCCAAATCATCATGCTTCTTCTCAGTTAGTAAAATCCTAATTTCAGGACTGTGCACTTCATTTGGAAACCACAAGTCATTCTTAGCAAGCTAAGCACTGGACCTGACGTGAACTTGCTAACTAACATGACCTAAGCAAAGGCACCATCAGGTTGCCTCCTGAGCTGGCAGCAGGAGGTCACATTGTCAAGTCTGCAGAGTCCAAAAGCAATGTGAGCAAAGCTTTCCTGTAAAATAGAGATACATTAACTCAAGGTTCAGAGTACAGAGCACCTGTATGAATGGAAACCCCTGATTAGACATTGCAAAAAAAGAGGTTAATGTTTAGCCGGCTTATCTGCTGACAAAACATTGCCAAAGATCTTCCTTAGCTTCTGATTTATAAATGGTACACAGCACAATTTGGGTATCACACGGCAATTTTGTCTCAGTCTTACTGAGCTGTGTAAGAACAGTGATAATTATATTTTGTTTAGATTTAGCTTCTCTGGCTTTTTCATTCTTTCCCTAACTTCAGCATTCAGTAATGCATACAAGGTATCCTGTTCTTTCAACATCAGAACGAAGCAGGGAAGTCAAAATGGTTTAAAGCTTTTCCAGTTGCTGAAACTTTGTGAGTGTGAGATTTAAAATCGTAGAGAAACACTTCTGATCAAATAAATTAAAAACCTGCTAAAAACTGAATTATGAGATGAGAGTGTGCATTGCTGCAGTCAGCCCAGCAGCCCTGTATGCAAACACCAGAGCTCCCTTCTGTGTTTGAAGTGCACTTTGTTGCACTGCCAGGGGATGTGCAACACGCTCGTGTTGGGTTTTGATGCTTCTTTGTCCATCTTGAAGACAGTGGAGGAGCTGGAAGAAGTGGGAACAAGCTGTTTTACACATGCCCTGCAGTGCAAACGACACACTATGTTATGCATCTGTGTCATTTGCACTATATGTGCACCGTGTGTTCTTGCTGGGATCCAACAGGACAGACGTCTGGCAAGAATCCCCCTTGCCTTGTCCTTGCCATCACTCCTCATTAAGCTTCTCCAAGGGATTTCTTTACATGAAGGACTGATCTGGGCCAGAGCTAGGGATGCAAGGCTAAGTGCTCTCCCATACTGTCTGCTAAATCAGCACTAAGCCGAGGCATTAAAAACAGTGCTCAGTCATTTTCTGTTAATCAGATCTTTTTTATTTAATCTCCAGTAACTGGGGTTTTTAGATTTTGCTGTCATCCCCTTTTGCTTATGTTCTGTTGCAGTTTCATTCTTCTAGAATGCTTACAGAACTGGGGTTGACTTGAAAACTTACCCATGTTGGTTTGCAAAAATCACTTTTTACTTCTGGGTAAGCTTATTGGGCCTATCACGAAGGGCTAAAGAAGGAAGCAGGTTGATTCTGCTAATTTGTGGGCATGGAAAATAAATAAATGCTATTTACCTGAAGTAGAAGTGGGTTGACTCCATCTATGTGCATTTGCTCAAAATTGCATCAGTGTGAGATTTCACAGAACAAACGTCAGTGAATCAGGTCCCTGTTTGAACTTCTATTCCTGGTATCATTGGCAAAATTTTCTAGGACAGCGGCCATCCCTGGAAGCTGTGCGTTCAGGTGCTCAGAAAACTTTTTAGGACCATGGTTGTTTTCTCTAGGATATTTCTGAGTGGGGTTCATGGTTACAAAATTCTTGGGGTTACAGGGAATTCAACACATCCCTGAGTACCAACCCTACTTAGTTGTTCGCATCTCTGCATGCATAGGAAAGGGTTTAAGCAGACTCCTGATTCCGTTCTACCTGCTGATTGATTTTTGTGTACTCAGGTGGTAGCTGGCAGAATCAGAAGGCAGCTTGTGGAGGTACAGCTGTTTTTGCAGTTGTTTGCAGGTGAAGGAGGCTCGGCCGTTTTTTGCAGTTGTCCACAACCTGGCAGCCTTAGACTGTCCATGTGCTGTTTTGACTATAAATACTCTCTCTGCTTAGCCAGCTCCCTCCTTCTGCTTCCCTATCTTCCACCTGCCTAAGACTCCTCTGTCTGCTGTGCTGCAGCCTCCGAGAGGAGGGAAGTGCCTTTGCCCTGTGCTTGTTCACTGCTTGGCACCGTGTCTCCCAGTGTGCAACCACGACTGCCAGCTCTGGCAGTAACACCATTAACTGACTACCACTGCTTCCATTGCTGGAGCAAGAGAAGGTGCAGCCTGGGGGCCTCAACTCGAATGCTGTGTCCTGTCATTAAAAGAGACATAATGAGAGCAAAAAATAAGGTACAGCACTGTGGATTTGATATGCTTATCTGGCCCAAGAATCAGAATGTCATGGACCTCGAGCAGGGCTCTTAGACAACACAGCAGGGGTACCAGTGCACAAAAGCATTCTTCAAGAGGAAGACAACTTATTCCCCATCTGTAAAGCATCCCTTACAATCTGCTTCATATGCAAATGGGCAATGAGAAAGGAGGCAACATGTTAAGGAAGTGTCATTTGATCACAACAGAATGTGCACACCTCCATCTTCATGACGGTCCTTATTGATGTTAAGTATTTGTATTCCTGCAGGTGTGTTTACCCTTCAGTTTCTGTGTTATGAGCAAAGAGAGAATATGCCAGAAGCTGCTAAGCTTAACATATATCTATTTAATAAAATTGCTCTCTATCTTTGTGTGGGACACTAAATTGTGCTTTAATAGCATACGTATAAGCCCACCACAGACATGACTATACTCAGTGCTTTGGTGATGGAAGAAAAGTAACAAGTAATGTATTTGCCCCTTTTTCTCCTGCAGAGATTGAGCATCAAGAAATTCAACAAAATTAATTTAAATTTAAGCAAATCAATTGGAAAAATAATCAAATGAGTTAATAAAGGAGATAAATAGAGGACAGGCATGCCAGATCCCATAAAAATTCTAAAGGTGCTCTGAGAAGAAGCTTACAGCAGTATAGGTCCCTACATGACATAGTCACAATCTGAGAAAAATAAATAGTAGTCCAGACACTTCCACAGCCATCTTGGTGAAGGCTGTACCTGCACATGTCTTTAGAAAAACACTGGGCACAAACATTTGCATGTGAAGATAAATCAGGATCTGTGCTTGAGTCTCTGATAAAGAGGTTTGACTTTCAAATGTGCTAAACCTCATTTGGACTTGCTAGAGTAACCAGCATTGGAGTACAAGGTGAGTTCCCTCTAAAGCCACTTGTAGGCTTCAAAAACTCAGCTCCTGCTCCTCTCTTACAAATATCAGTCCTGGAGCTCCACTGCATTTTACCTGAAAAATAGCCAGCCACCAAAGCAGAGCTTTATCCAATCTTAGTGTTTATGACAATATACCCAGTGGAAGGCCTTCCTGTCTTGAAATGTATGGAAAAGACTCTTTACGTTTGAATTATCTCATTTAGGTTTTTTTAAATTTAAAATTTTAGCCATTTTTTATTTCATGCTGAGTAGATATTATAGCAGCAGTTAGAGGAAAAGTGTGGAGTACCTTACACCAGCTTAGCCCCACTGTTTATAGGGAGGTGGTGAGAGGACATAGCAAGAAGTGTGAACATTTACGGTGTCACACCATATGAACATTTAACAACGCCACACAGAGGGCAATGGAAAGGGATAGCAGATCAAAGATGATACATGCCTTCTTCCTAAAGACAAAAATAAAAGAAAAAGGAAAAACTGAAGTGAAAGACACTGAAAAACATGACACAGAAGAAAAAATGGGAAGAGTATTTGTCTTGGATTCCATTATTTCGACTTTCTGCCTTGATCTGAGCTACAAAAGAATTGTGAAAGCCTAAAAATTCCCTCAGGTTGAGAAAAAAAATCTGCTCCAGTTCAGTTATTAACATCTCTGTCATAAACTCAGATCAAAGTCCCTTGTCTGCAATGGCATGCAGTTCTGGCCTTTTTAACTTTTTAACACTTAATGCCAGGCCTACCTTCTCTCTAAGGTCCAAAGCCTAGTCTCAAGTCTGTCCTTGGAGAAGAAGTGCAGGTGGTGGCAGATGGTTCAGGGTGGGGAAGAGTGTGTGCTGCCAGCCAGCTGTGTTCAGCCACACCCAGCCTGGCTGTCACTACAAGCATTGGATCTTCCCACGGGTAGATTTAGGAATGAGCTTTGTATGCCTACAGATAATAAGTGATGGTCAGCCCAAACAGATGCTTCCACATCAGCTAGTGTTCAGGACATCTCAGAAAAATGCAGCCTGAGGCTGATGTCCAAGAACCCGGAAGAAATTGATGAGGAAAGTTTTAATTTAATTTAATTATAAATCCTGTTGGATGTAACTTTCTGTTCAGTATATAACTATCTTCAGTGGGTGTAGAGTATAAATTGGAAGTGATGCTGTTGGTATAGTGATCTGATAAAATGAAAATCTGAAATGTTTTATTTTTCTTGTATTCAGCAAGGACTTTCCTATAAATTAATGTGGCTACAGACTATGAGCCTTGTGCCACTTCAAGGATTTTCTTTACTGAAAAGGGTGGTTTATAACTCTCCACATAGAGAAATCAAGCAAAAGCTTAAGGCAGGTGGCTGTGTTTAGTGCACAAGCATAAAAACAGGAGTGTGACAACGCAGAAACTACTGAAGGTTAACAGGGACTCAAGGGTACACTGGACAAGTACCCACTATAAAACAAATAATCTGATGCACATTTAAGTCAGGATACCCCCAAGCTACAGCAGTTCAGGCTGAGAATCCTTGGGACAATATCCTATGGCTTGACACTCCCCTATGGGCACTGCTCTCTCTGATTTTTTTCAACCTATCCTTACCAAAAATAGTTGTTTCCTTTCCTCATTTTCCTCTCCCCAGAAGAGCAGAAAAACAAAGGATTAAGGAGAGAAATTCAGGAGTCATGTTGAGGGACTCAGCACAGAATATCAGAATATGTTTCCAGTTAAAGATGTTCTTCTGTAGTATGGAAGCCACAGCTGAGAATGTGTTTGATCTTGTGTTTGATGGGAACATCAAATGCCTTCAATAAGTTTTACTGCAGAAGTGGTGAATTGTGGTAACCACAAAAACTTCTAATGGACATAAAAAAACCTGTTTCTACCTGGCCTTCCACTACCAGTGATCTGATACCTGTGACTTCACAGACACAGGTAGCTTGAACAAAGCTTTGTGTAACCTAGCTTTCCCCTGTGAAACCATACCGTAAGATTGAAGGCCCTCTGTATGCTCCTTGCATTATCCAGGGCAGTTGCTGTGGTTATGTTTTCCATGTCTCTGGTCCCAAGGAGTCTGAGATGCAGATTTTATTAGAAGAACACTAGAAAATGGCAATGAAAGATTCCACCTCTGCAGCGAAGACAGGTCTGCTAGACAAGTGGTGTATTTTGTTGCCTTTGAATTTTCCCACTTGTATCAGAAGTTACCACAGGGTATTATTTTCAGGTGTCTATGGCCTCTCTGGTTTTCCAGATTTTATTCCAGATTGGCTCAAATATGCCCTAGAGAAAGCTTTTCCTGACATATGGTTGTTTTCACATGTGATGTTGCCATGGTCCACTCATCCCATCTCATCAGTCTTCAGAGGAAGATCATGCCTTGCTCTTATTGCTCATCCTCCCAACAGAAAAACTGGTAGAAACACTTGCAATTTATTCTTTTATACAGCTTGTTCTCTGACTCTTTCTAACCTTTATCTTGAAATTGCCTCCTAACTACCTCAATTGAAGTGTTCTGTGTCACATAGTTTCCTGTATTTCTTTCAAGCTGATGAAGCCATTCCTTTCAAGTTGACGAAGTCATTCCTTTCAAGTTGACGAGCTGCCATGCTTCAAGTCACAATATCCCCTTGGAAAAGAAGCCAGCTAGGCACATCTCAGTATCCTGAAGCATATTTTGTGTAAGTGCCAGCTCTGCAGTATCAATAGCATGTGATGAAAGTTTCCAGAAACTTCCAGTAAGGTATTTTTTCAAAGTCTTGTCATTCATGGTCACCTTCTCTTTGAAGGTTTCCAGTGCTTGGACAAACTGAACATATTTCTCATATATTTTTCATATGTACATTGTCCTGCAAGCCCCTGATTCAGTGTGGCCTTCAACACAGAAGGTACCTACTGCCTCTTCTGAAGTAGGTGCCTTCTCTCTCACATTTTTCTGTGTACATGCCAATATTTTTGTGTGGGTAGGTAATGTCTGAGATGTGACATAGCTAGGCTACATCAAGGTAACCCTATGGCTCATTTGTGTAATAGTAACCATGAAAGTTTACTTTCACCTAAAGATTCTGAGGAAAGAAGTGAAGCTAGTTTAGCAGTGTTGATAGTCTGTAAACTGACTGAATCCATATAGTGTGGATTTGAGTTTTCCTGCTTCTGCCTTCCCAAGGCAGAAGTCACAAGCCTTATGCGGTCAGTGGCTCAGTGACAGCACTTCCAACTGCAGTCCTGCATCCCCTGAATGGTCACAGAAGACAATGGGGATTTCTGCCATGATTTGCATCAGCCTTCCCCCAGCGATTGCATCTACGCTGCCAGAACATCATCCACCACGATGTGACTTCCTAGGAATTTTGTTTATAGATCTTTCTGGTAACATTGGAAGTTGTCCTCAGTTTTTACCCCAAATGGCATTCTTTGCCATTTCTATCAACCTAGTGACATACCAAATATGGTAAAGTAGCACTAATGACATTTATTAATATTCATTGTTGGCACTGGTTGCCAGCATGTTCTGCTGTTGTCAACTCAGTTTATATGTCTCCTTTTGCAGACTTTTGATGTTGAGCTTTTCGTAGTACTTTGTTTGAAGCATTAAGGGCCTCTGGCAACTAGCTTGCCTGATTTCTAAGGAAGTACCACACTACTCATCTAACCATTGGCTCCTGTGACAACATGATCTGCTTTTCCATTCTCTTTGTGGCTCCCATTGTTGATTGTTTGGCTCTTGTTATGGGAGCAGCTCCTATAATAGCCAAACTCTATTATCTATTATCACATATAACAGGTCTGGAAGATATTTGTGCCCAACAAAAAAAACCCACAAACAAAACCCCAAACAAACAAAACCCCACAACACCAAACATACAGTAATTTACTAACCTTCCGGCCCCCTTGGCAAGGGGATTGGACAAGAAGAATTCCAGAGTACCCTTCCAACCTTAACTATTCCCATGGTTCTAGTTTATACATAGTTTTGATGCTTCTCTTGCATCTGCTGCCACACTGAGCTCTACAGACATCTTCTGTTCATTTGTGTGTTTTCTGGTTGGTGGTTTCCTTTGTGCTACACTGAGCTCATGTGTGTGCAAGTTTTCACTCCTTGGATGCCTGCTTGTTTTTGTGGTTTTGGTCCTTTGTTTCCATTTTTGTAGACTTTTTTCCTCATGACATTCAGAGTGTCTGCAGTTTGTATCCTCTCTATTTGGGCATGCTCTCCCTGTTTATGCCACCACATTTTCTGGCAGCAGGTCCTTTTTGTATCCTATCTTTTCTCTGTCTTCAAATGGAAGATTGTGTAGGAGACTTGCCCAAGTCTTTGTGGAGTTACATGGCCACCTTGGTAATTTTCCTTTGAATGCCATTGCCTCTCATCCTGGCTACAAATCTAGCAATAACTGTTTCATGTTTTATAGTTGCTCTTTGTTCAAGTCAGCCCTTTTGCCTTCATTATAATTTGATCAGTCTCTTGTTCTCTATTTTTTTGAGTACTCTCACTCAAAAAACAGATGATTGCTTTATGTCTCTGGGGAGCTGAGTGTGCTTTTTGAGTGTTTTTAAAATTTTGGATGGAGCCTCCCAGTCTGCCATTGCTGGATGCTGCTGATGCAGGTGATGGCATTTCCCACCATCTAATACTACATCTAGTTCTTAAATTTACTTCCTCGTTTTTTAGCCAACCTCTCACAGTCTTTTAGTTGTTCTATCACAATCAAAAGAAAATAGTTTTGCCAAAAGAATTGATAAATTAATCTCTTTTCAAATGCCTCTGCTTGGGAATAGGATATTGGTAACAATCACAAGATTGTTTTCTTCATTTGAGGAGTTTAGCTTTCACTGTTGGGAGCACTTCAGAGGTTTTTTTCTCACCCTGATTTGTGTACTCCGGGAAGTCTTCCATCTTTGTCAGCTGTATTTTCCTGAAAAATGGCTGCATCTGAGTAAAGACCACAGTCCCCTTCTCCCTTAACTGAGGGACTGACTGCCAAATTGCTATAGCTTTATAAAGAGAATGTATAATGACAGCACCATCTTCTCTTAGGACAAAACCTACGGGGAAAATTGCAGGTGTTCTTCCAAACACTACAATACACTCTAGCCTGCTCAAAACTGTGCAGTTCTCAGCTGACAGTATTTAACAATGTCTCACAAGAAAATGGTTTTTCCTCTTTGCCTACAGTATAGCCTATGCACCAGCTGTTTGCTCTGTCTGTATTACAAATATGGAAGACAACATGTCACAGGTTTATCCATAGTGTTGCGTTAGAAGTATTATGCATTGTGCTTAAAGATATGCTGAGCATATTATATAATTTAAAAAAAGTATAAAGTGCATCTGTCTGATGATGGGGGTGGAAGTAGAAGTCAAAGGCAGAGACCCTTCTGGAAGAAGTACCTCCCACTTTGTGGGAAAGTCTTTCATTTCCAGTGCAAAAATGTGTCTTACACAAATTCTTCCCCAAATCTCTGTGTTAAATCTTGTTGTGATCAGAGTGATGTAGTCACAGTCATATAATGCAGGGAATTCCTCCTACCTTTTGTCTGGGTAGCAAAACATTCACATTGACCAGCTACTACACTAATGTGGTGACATTGCTGAAATGCAGGGTGGGAATAGCAATTTAACAATACATAATTCCTTGTGCTTTGGTCCCGTACTGTTTAGGGTGCTGCTGGTCCACTAAGGCAGCAGGCTCAGGTGTGTGAAGAAATCAGACGAGTTCTGTGGAATGAACAAATCAGCGCCTCTCAGAGAAGCACTCTGCTCTTTTGCCTGTTTGAAATCTCCAAGCACCAGCAGTTTCCAATGTGCTCTGCACACAACTCTTCTGATAGCCACAACTTTCTTGTTGGCTGGACTCCTTGGCTTCCAGCAGCAACCCTAGACTTTCAGCTACAAGAATCCATAATCTGGTGTAACCTTGCTGTTTGCTGGTGAACCAACCCTTTGTCCAGGCTTCCTGCACACCACCTGAGGCTGGTGAGCAAATAAGCATGTTTGTGGGAGACTGCAGCATACAGCTACCCGCTCCAGAGAGAGGTTTCCTGGGTTGGTTAGTGCTTGGTTTAAGTTATTGTTATCTTGATTATTTATGTCATGGCACTGGTGGCACAGCTGCTCAGGAAGTAGAAGGCAGGATAACAGCTTCCTATCAGTCTTCATGATCCTTGTCAGACCAAGAAGTACATGGCTGAAAAAAATCTTACCTAACTTCCTAACACTGTTCACCTCATGCTGATGACTCTTGACACTCACCCTACACCCAACAGCAGGAAAAAATATTCAGGACATGCACTTCTATGCCTGCAAAATTTTCTGTATAGTCTATAGTTTTGAGAACAAATGTCAAGCAAATGATAATAATATCTCTACTGCTTTTAGATATTGATCCCTCAAAATATCCTAAAAAAACCCCAACAATTACTGTAAAGAATATTGGAGGTCACAGCTAAACCTCAGGAGCTCCAGCTGGAGACTGGGAGACGGGCTTATCTTCTGACTCATAACCCAAACAAGCTCCTGAATATGCATTGTACATGGGAGTAGATGAGAATGCTCTGGAGGAACAGATCCAGTAAGAATAGTACTGAAAGTAGATAAGGTCAGACCAATTCTGGTAATAAAGGCTAATTAGTAAATCAGCAATGGAGTGTTTCAATAACATTGGCTGCATTGCATCAGAAAAAGGAAAAACAGAGTGTACCAAGTGTCTGAGGGGATGCCCAAAGGGATGAAGTCAGCACACTGAAGAATTACCTCTACTTAAACATTGAAGGGCTGTGTATGAGACCCATGATTTTATTCACTGCACAGGTTTTCAATGCTGGAGACCAAAAATACTCTGTATGGAAAGACAGGAGTTTAAGTATTTTCAGCATGAAAAGGATGCAGTTGGTCTTAGAGTAGGGTTTAGATTGAAAGCTAATGTTCCAGAAAAAGGTCTAGCCCCACTTGAAAAAGATTGTCAAGGCAGAAGTGACAGGTCATTTAAGTGTTTAAGTGAAAATATAAGTACACTATGTTATTTTGCAATGAAGAGGAGACATATCAATGACATGATCTGGACCAAGCATTAATATACAAGTCATACTATAGATCCATATCAAATTTGGCATCAAACATTACTGAGAGTAAAAATGTAATACTATAAAAGTATTTCTAGGAAAAAGAGAAGCGAGCAAAGGAATAATTAACAACTGTATATCACTTACATTTGCCTTTGTGTGCCAACAGCCCTGCCTTTTCAGTGAGAACAAGTAGGACTGAAAATAGCAACATTTCTTTTGCTGTAGAATGTGGTGCCATTTTTATGAAGGCCCAAAGGTTAGCCTTCCCTGTGGGGGCTGAGATGCAGCTGCTCAGACCTGCGGCTGTAAAGAATGAAAGACAGCACTTAGTCTGTCAACGGAGCGACTCTTCAGTGCCTGTGCAGTGGAGACTCCAGTGAGGAGAGCTGATTGCCTGCTGATACAGACTGCTGACAGCACCTCAGCAATGCAGACATGACAGTGGTCACGGCACCATGTAGAGACTCCACACCATGGGATTGCCAGCCCAGAGACACGGGTGACTTCACATCATTGCCACCGTCATGATAGCTACAGGACCTAGCTACGCAATTTCTAGAGGAGGACCCCGGTGATCCAGCAAATCTCTGCCCTAGTGAATAGTAAAAAAACTTCCCTTGTCCTGGGAATTTCTATTTTTTTTTCATCAAAAATGCAAGCTAGAATAATCTGCAGACTAGGGAGACTAAAATGACTGAAAAGCTAATGAAGTGGTGAGATTATGTAGGACAAAACTCTCTCAGTAAAAACAGGTCAAAGCTTTGTCATTGTAGGGTTTTTTGATTTGAGGGGTTCTTTTTTGCTTTTATTAACATCCAGGTAATATCAATTATTAATTAAGAAATGAAATTAGGAACCTTTTGTAAGAAAATCCAGTCTTCACTGCTTTTCACTCAAACTGCTAAATGCTGCTGAGGCTTCCTCTTCTGCGCCAGGAAACCCAGAAGACCAGAATGCCACTTTCACTGGATTTAGTACAGACCTCTTTTTGTCTGCCTTCTGCCTCTCCTCCCCCTCTACCTGCCAAAAACAATGCTACAAAACATGGCCTCTCTCTCAAAATTTATAATTCACTTCGGATCAACCAAAATCAAATAGATGTTATCTACAGCATTCTTCGTGGGCATTTTTTTGTCACAAAATGGGAAATTGTCAAACCCATATTTAATAGAGAAAAATGAATTTGAAGGGATTATTTTACAGTATTGATTTGATGTTGATTTATAGCACAGTTGAAAAGGAAACAGGTTTTTTGATTAAAGATTTCAGGGAAAAATTGGTGATTTATTGACTGGTGAACACTGTCCCAATCTTAGGGGTCTAAACTCTTCTTCCAAACAACTAGTTTAGACAAAAGGTATTATTCCCATATTGCAGGATGACAAGATAAGGTCTTGATGAGAGAGGCTTTCCTTCAGAGTATTCAGGAATTAGAATATTTTCTGGGCACAGTTGACTTACAGGATCATAGCTGTGATGGGTGCTGCATCCTGAACTCATAGGCATTCCAGCTGTAAGCACATCCTCTTCTTGGGCCCTTATGAGGAGGTGTTCAGCAGCAGATGAAAGCAGGTGATGTGGTGACCACTCTCTCTTCCTGCTTTCCGTACTTTTTTGTATTCAGTAGCCTCAGGGTATATGTGTGACAATGAGCTGCAAAGTTAAATAAGTAGGAGGAGGCAAATTTTGTGAATTCCAGTAAGAATTAGTCATTAATCACTCCCTGGACAGCACTATCATTTGGACGTCTACCTGCCAGCAAAAAATATGTTCAAATTTAGAATCTTTTATTAGAAAATCAGATTCAGAAGAACCCACACTGTGACATGACAAGCCGTGAGCAACAGCGGTGCCTGGCAGTTGAGCTCTGATGCTTACAAGGACATTTAGGCTAAATCTATGCAGCCTTTATGAGCCATGAAGGGAGCCTCCCATCAGCTGGTAAAGGATGACTCATGCTCGTGCTTTTTATGATCAGCCTCTCCAGAGCACAGTGACTGCAGCAAAACTCAGGACAAGCCTATTCAAGGTCCTGGTTCCAGAGCCCTTCATATTCATTCACCAGCGTGCCCCTGAGCTTCACTCCGCACCATCTGTGCTGCACTCTGCACTAGGCCACCCTAGAGCACACCAAAAAAAAGGCAGCACACTTTCATCTTTGCTCCCTGGCAAAGCTAATCCTCAGCTATTTCCTGCCCCATTTGCACCTGTAAAATTTTGCAACATGATGGCAGAAGACCCTCACTGTGTTGGCCTCAGCCTGGGAGAGCCTGGGGCAGGCCTAAAGGAGGGGTACCATCAGATAGAGTGTAACTGTGGCTCCCAGATCTCCAGACCTCCCTTTCTTTTAGCTTTCTGCAACACATCCCAACTTGCTAAACAATCTCAGTTTTGATTGCAGCCTACGGTGGTCTTTTCCCTGTATAGGGAAGATTTGGGGTTATACACCACTGTCTGGTACCATTGGGACTAACCATGTGAAACTGCCAAGCTAGAATTCAAAATTTAGAAGGATGGAACACCATGTCTAAGGTGACTGGGTGGGAACTGGGAGACTCAATGGAGCAACATTACCATGTTTAAAAGTCACCACATTTAAAAATCACTCCCACGGAAAAAATGTCAAACAATAAATCCTTAATGGACAAAAGACTTAATGGATATAAAAAATAGAAAAAATACATTGTGGTCACACAAGTGCTAGATGTGTGCAATGCCGCTCTGAAGACTGTGTATCCACATGGTCCACACTGCACAGTCAAGGTTACCTGATTTGGGGCAGCAGCTGCTGATATGCTCCATGTCCATGCTGCAGTCAGTGGGCCATAGCAGGACAGTGCTAAACAATTTATACAAGCCCAGCCACAAGGACCTGCCTCAGATGAGAGGCAAGTGTCACTGCCATCTGGGCAACTGCAGCTGCCCTGGCAGCAAATCAACCCTGAGCCTGGCTCACCCAGCAGCAGCTCTCATCTGCTCCCAGAGGTTTGGTTTCCCTCTGCAACACCATCTCATCAGAGTCAGGAGGGATAAAGATCCAATGGTGAGGGTGCACTTCCACTTGTTCCTCATCTTTAGTGCTGAGAGCTGAGGACAAGGAGACAGCAGCTGGACTCCCTGGTCTATTGGGCTCGAGACAGTGCCCCAGGCCAGACTAGATGGACACTGAGCATGGTACAGGAACAGTGGTACTGTGAAGATCTCACCAAAGACTCAGTGCTGCTTGCACATTTGTGTAAAGATGCAGTGAGCTTTTTGGTGGAAAAGGTTGCATTAAACCTCCGAAATGCGAGCTGACGCAGCTCGTCGGGATGTTTGTACCTTGTGCCAAGCTGCTCTGCCATCTTGTGGGAGATGATGGAGTCCTGAGGGCATCTGAGATGCCTTTGAGCTCTTCAGCCCCAGCTCGCCCCTCTGTGCCCCTGCAATATGCTAGTTGTTGTTAGTTAGGGTGCCAGTTCAAGATAAGACAAATGTGTTTAATGAAAGAATCTTGACAACCCACAAGCACAGTGTTTTTATCTCAGGAAAGCAGTGGTGTCTCATGCATGCATAGGATGTGAGGGAGCCCACAACTTACACAGACAATGTCAAAAGGCTTGTGGGCAGAGCAGTGAACCCTTGCACTTCTCCAGATCCTCACTGGTTATGTAGAGCAGTTCCTGGAGCAAATTTCTCACCCTACAAAGACAAGCTGAGAAAGCTGGGAAGTCTGGAGAAGAGAAGGTTGCATGGAGACCTGATAACAACCTTCCAGTATCTGAATGGGCTTACAGGGAAGCCAGAGAGGGGTTCTTCATCAGGAACTGCACTGATAGGACAAGGTGTAATGGGTACAAACTGGAAGAGGGGAAATTTATGATACATATTAGGAAGAAATTTTTCCTTGCAAGGGTGGTCCTGGAACTAGTCCCCCAGAGAGGTTGTAGATACCCCAAATCTGGCAGTGTTCAGGCTCGATAAGGCTTTGAGTAACTTGGGGAGGTGTCCCTGCCCATGGCAGGAGGGTTGGAACTGGATGATTTTTAAGGTCCATTCCAACTCCTTAACATCCTATAATTCTATGATTCTGCTCATCAGCTCTGGCTTTCCTCTTGAGAGAAATTACTTGGTCCATGACTCAAAGCTCAGGAGTTAACTAGCATAAAGGCAGTGCTGAAGGGGTCAAGGTCCACAGGAACTCATGGAGAAGTACTCTAGTATCCTTCCTCTCCCTTGAAAATCTGGAGTGCCTAGTCCCTCACAAGCTGGCAATGCCATAATTGGAAAAAAGTTTAGCTATTCCTACTTTGAACATTCTTGTGTGAAGAGTGGGATGGAAATATTCGTTTTAACAGTGACCCCAAGACAATGCACATATATGGTTTCCTTGTCCTGGTGAGTTAGAGAAAGAGCTGCCCTGCTCTGTGCTGAGCTGAGGATTTCCAGAAGGATGAGAGCTTTTATTCCTGTCTCTCTGATGGGTCCACCTGGTGAGTTCATTAATTCCCCCCTTACTCAGCTGCAATCTTGCCCATTGGAACCAAGGGCACTCATTATCCTCCTCCACACCTCCGAGTGTTGCTGGGGTGGTTCAGCAGAGCTTAACCAACTAACTGTCTAGGCTTTTTGGAACTTGATTAAATTCCCAGAAATCCAGGTGGCTGGCATAGCGTGACTAAACATGCCACCAACCACAGACCCTCCTCAGGGCCACTTCCCATCCCCTGCTTCTTACCTTCCTGTAATTAATCCTCCTATTTAATTTCCTCCCATTGTTTCACTCACAGAGTTGAGAGCTTCTCTTTAACTGTACCTGAAAGGTATGCAATGCTGCTCAGCAAGTCACTTTTCTCCCATGTTAACTAAAACAGCCTCCTGCATTCAACATGCCATTTTCTGACACTATACTCTAGGCTGTATCTGTTGTACTGGAGGATATTATTTAGAACTACATACTGCATGTGCCAACAATTACATTTTAAAACAAAGCAAGTACAAGGTAAACAAATGCAAGAGCAGTAACTTTTTTTTTAAACAAAAAGAAAGCCTATATAGGAAACTGTATTTTTGATTAATAGACTTGAAGTAAAACTCAGCTGCTGGGTAGGAAGTGCAGGTGGAATTTTGTGAGTCACTGTTGAACCAGTTTACCAGCATGATTAGAAAGGGTTATAGCATTTTGTCAAATCTGAGATCTTGATCAGATGGTACTCATTAGTTTCAATGCATAAATTAAAAATATTTTTCTTAAGTGAAGTGAGTAGGATTTTTTAAAATTACTTTCTCTTTACTTCTGGAATAAATCACATCTTAGTCTAGGCTGATTACAAGTAAACTAAGGTGAAGTATTGCATGCAACACCATTGCTACCTGCGGCAGGCACCTGCACAACTTTCACCACAGGAAAGATAGTGAGGCAGAAATGCTATTCTCTGGTGCACCAGAGGAGATACTGCATTACCACAATCACTGTGAAGTGGCAAATGTTATTTTAATGATGCCCAGCTTGGTAGTTTCCCAAGGGTGAAATCAATATCTTGATGGTTAAACTAAAGCTACCGTTGTATTAGTGAGAACATATGTATGACCTCACTGACAGCACTCAAAACATTGAGCTGAGAGAGGGCAATTTCCCTCCTGAAAGGCTGCAGACATCCAAATCCATCTGCAATATAGAGAAGACGTGCTCATTTAGATAATGCTAGAAAACAGCAATAAAGTAGAGATAGCTAAATGTTCATTATAGGTGAGGTTCCTTCTGCTTCTTTTGAGCTTAAGCAGTAAAAGGTCATACTATCTCTAATTGAATTGCTTTGTATTGTTCCAATCTACATAATGTACTGTTTACAAACAGAGCATCATCTTAAGCACTTTGTGCCATGCGGCCAAACATTGAAATTTTGCTCTTCATTGTACTTGTGCATTTCATAATTAAGTAACTGTGGTATTAGAAAACTGTTGGTCATTTTAGAGATTTAGGCTACCCTGAATGGACTGTTTGTTAGTGCATCTTCATTTTAAAATCTGGTATTTCTAAAATATGAAACTTGGATAACAATTAAATAAATGTTCCCCCAAAGCAAACACACAGTCAAACCCACAAACAAAACCTAAACACACACACACACACACAAGCAAACAAGCACAAACAACAAATAAAACCCAAACCAAATAACCAACAAAACAGACAGAAGGAAGAAAAAAATACTCAGACATGAAATGTGCATCACAAAAATCTTGTAGATTTTTAAGAATAAGCAATTTTATTAGAAAATGTGAGAAGGTATAAATGAGCATATAGAGAATTATTTCATAATTGCACTTCTGTACCTTTACTGGCCGAATGGTGACTGGCTTCAAATCACAGTAATGCCAATACAGGCCTCACATACAGGACACAGTAGGTATTATTCTGGTTTGCTGAATTTAATGCAACCCTCCCTCCAACCAAAATTATGCACTGCAGGCTTAAGTTACAAACAAGTGGCATCAGAATACAGGTAAGCATTCAGGTGAACTTCTGTAATATTTTTCATATGCAAACTTTTTAAAAGAGCATTTCTAATCACAGGCAATATTTAAAGTGAGAATACAGAAGTTGAAAATGGAGCTGGTATATGAAGAATATTTGTAACATTTTTTGAACTCCAGTACATATTCAACTATTGGTAATAGGCAGGAAATATCATCCAAAAAATGATTTAAAGAAAATTTTTCTTCCACCTGACTTTACCACTGCATCATGCTCAAAATGCACGTTTTGTATATACTTTGTATTTTTATCTAAAACCCACTGTCTTCTTGACAGACAAGACTTTGATATGTGGAAGGCAGCTCAGTCTGTCTTGGTAAGAACTTAAAATTCAAGTCACTTCAAGACAAACGGACTCCATCTGCAAGTGTGTGTACTTCATTGAGTGCTCATTAAATATAATTAGCTGCTTAATAATAGCAAAAATAATAATGATAAAACAGGACTCCCATGACAAATACCAACAGTTCTCTGAGTGGCAAAGAAAGCAAATACTATATTAAACTTTACATGAACAAAAACCAACCTGAATCATAGGATGACCAGATAAATTAGGAAAGACTATTCCATGCTATGTCATTTACTCATGAGGTACAACTGATAAAAAGCTGAGGGGCTTTTTTATCTAAAAGATTTTTCCACTCGAAGATGTGTTTTTTGTTTCTTTTAGTTTTGTTGATTTTTTTTCTTGTTCTTTTTTTTCCCATAAGAAGTACGAGTTCCAGGAAAATTCAGCAGGAGGAAAACAGTTTCGAAAAACATTGATAATCCTTCAAAAATATTTTCAATACAGAATTTGTTTGAAATGCAACAAATTTGTTAACTGAAGATTTTAAAACTTTTTTATTGTTTTGCTTCTGTATATCTTCACAAGGTCAGTAATTGTACATACTCTTACACAACAAAGCAAATATGCAAATAAATTACAAGACACGTGATGTAGAAAAAAAATAAACATTATATTCAAAAATATTTGACTTAGGCTTCACATGTTAGATAAAATTTGAACATACTTGTCTTTCTGAACAGAAAGGAAAATTAATTTTTATGTAGATATTGCTAAGAAAACGTAGCTGAATTTCCATCACTCTCAGTTAAGCTGTTCCCAGAGATCAGCACATTCACTGACTTGCTTTTTAGCATCACAAGCCCACACGGAGGAAAAGAGCAATGTCTGAAATATTGTTGTGTTTGAAAATTTGTGTATATTCAGTTACCTCTGACTTTCAACAAGCACTCTCCAGAAGAACTCATGTGCTTTAAGTGTTAGTGTCATGAACACTGAGGAACCAGATGGCCACACTAACCACCACTCACTTCTCTGTAAATGTCAGAAAGGTCAGTTACAACTGAAGCACTTGTAAATAGAGAAATATCTGAAAAAAAAGTGTTTCTCAGGACTCAGAGGGATTTTCTGTAGATCTGATGGCTTTATGCAGTTGGCAGTTTTGTGAGCCGTCTGCTCCCCACAAAACAGCGTGTGGGTTTGTTGGGCCATGACAAAATGATGGCTAACATGAGCTGAGTGGGTGTGGGTGACAGGCAGTAAGCGTCTGCAGGGAAGTTTGGCACAAGTGTAACTGGCAGATCTACTGTCATTAATGTTAAAAAAAATCATCAAACTATTTAGTCTGTAAGATGTGCACGAGCAGGAAAAATCTGAAGTCTTTTTCTCTGTCCCCCTCAGCTGAAGCCCCAGTACATTTCAAGTACCACAGGGAGAAGACATATTTTTATTGAAGTACAACAGTCACAGCTTGAACAATCTGTTCTTGCTGTATATTTGAAGTTTAGATTTTCTTATCTGAAATTAGTGGATTAGAAAGTGGAACACTTTCTAATAATGTATAAACTATTTGCATAATGGATAATGTATAAACTATTCTTGATGTGAATAGTTTTGCAATGCTAAATAAGCCTATCGATTACTTCCTCGATAAAACAGCTGAAAGTAGTTTTCAGTATATTTCAGTGCTTGCAGTCTGCTCCATTGTATATTGTTTCATTAAGCAATATGACTTCTGAGATCTTCATGTCTTAATAAATATATGCAAGGAAAAACCCACTCCCACTGCAGCAGGTTGTCCCTGGTGCAGGAGCTGTAGCACCCCTTTATTACTGTTACTTTCCTTGCATTTATTTCCTACCTGTAATGCTGTGTAATAACACTGTAACATTTTTAACGTATAAGAGGTCAGGCTTGAAAATATCATCTCTCCCAGTACTCTGTGTGTCTTCCAATACACGGTCATTCCTTTTGCATGCCAGAACCCCAACTTTTATCTTAATCAAGCAGCACTTGTGTGATTTCCTGCACCTTTGTCAGCTGCATGTGTTTATGAAAGAAAACACAGTTGACATTCTAGGTGATGCCTTTTCCTGGTCTTAAAAATTGAGAGCCAGACATGGTTAAGGGATCAAGGGGTTTTACCTCAGTATTTAATAAGGATCCTTACGGTGCAGCATTTTGCCAAAGTGGAATGCACTGAAATGCACACCCATGCTAGACCGCGTATACAATTTATAGATCTTACAAATCAGCATATCTAACAAAGATGTCCCAATGAGAGGCTTGGATGAACAGCGTGACATCCCCTCATCCCAAGGAATTCCCCCTGAATGGGCTAAATCTTCGTTTATGGGATATGTTCTAGAGGGGGCCTTGGTTCCTCAAGATAGTGTAGGGCTTTCTGCGCTCAAACTGTGAGGCCTGTAGGATGTTTGGTCTCCCGGCCTAACAGAATACCAGGATTATGCTAAATTATCAGATTTAAGGAATTACAAGTATGCATGCTAAGAGTACTGAGGATATATAAAAGGTATATAAAAGAAAAGGCAAAAAATCCTCTTGGCATCATAAGGAGAATGAGTATGTCTTGCAACATGGCAGTGTCTCCAGCAGCTGTGATGGCTCTGTGGGCAGGACTTACTGAAAGCTATGGTAAACCAGTCAGCTGTCCTTGCAAGCAGGGTATGGCAGGGAGATACAGCCATCAGACAAACTACATTTTTATGGAATACTTTTCCACATTAGAAGCAGACATATCAGACAAGTAAAACTTACCCAAACTGATGTGGACACCAATATAACACTGAACCATGCTATGGAAAATGCTCCCATGATAGATGTAAATAGTCAACTATCCATTTCAGTGGATTTATCCTTTTTAATGTTTATGAGCAGTAAAAATACAAAATGCCTACCTTCTCTGCCTTGGACCTACTCTAATCCCCAAAGGCACGAACCATTGGTCAATAACCAGACAATGTACAAAAATCCCACGAATGATCCTATTTTTGCTTCCTCACCTGAGAAAAATTACTTTAATATTCAGGAAAGCGCAATATGGCATTATGAGAAGGGGCTAAATGCAGTGTTCAAGCTGCTCTCTCACTCAAGAGAGCTAAGAGTAAAGCTGAAGGTTTTGTGCCCATTGTTTCTTGACACTGTCTGGTAGCCAGTGATTACCTCCTGACTTCAAGCCTCTTTATTGTAGGGGTATTTTTAATATATGTGCACTCTGATTCAGCATACTCTGAGGACCATGACTATAGTTAGTTCCTTACTGCACCTAAAACGTTCAAGATAATAATGTACTGCATCCAGAAATGGCTGCTGTCTTTTTTGTCTTGAAAATAAGATACCTACTGATTATCAGTTTGAAAAGCTATTGGAACTAAGTAATAAATGAATGGTGAATTTTGTTTATCCTTGTGAACAAAACCACCAAAACTACTGGACATGAGAGCATTACAAAGGCATGAGCTGCTTGTCAATCTGTCCAGCTGCCCCCAGTTACCATAGTGTTCACAAGTTTCAAACCACAAACTCCAAATATAATTATATTGAGGTGTCAACTTGACCCAGTCTTGATGTTTTGCTGCCTTGTTTGCAACTCCTCAACTAAAAACTCAACCTCAAGCTTTATCAGATATTGAGAGCTATATATAGACAGAAAAGCATCATTAAAGTGTCAAATTTTCCTTGCCATTAGCAAAATTCAATGACAGGGTTAGGACTGAACAGAGAAGATAAAGGAGGAAGATCAGGGACAGTGTGCATTTCCATACAGAATAATTCTGCTTCTTAGTGAAACCAAAAGGAAAGAAAACACTGGGAACCACCACCCTCCCCTCAAATCTATTGTTTAAAATTTGCTTCTTCTGCTAATGCAGACTGTAAAATTTAATTTTCATGACAAGTTACATGAAAGTTTAATAGCTGTGGAATGTCCTTATAAATGTACATGGCTACAACCAGACTTTATAGTGTATGTAGAATAGGAGATTAAAATCTGTAGAGTTATTTTTGCTCTTCAGTGTGTCGTGTGAGAAGCAAATACAGTAAAATTACATTGAGGAAGGTGATTTGCTTGAAGGACCAGTATCTCATTTATTGAAAAACCAAGAAAACATAACTTATCAGAAGAATTTCTGTTAATGGATGAAGGTGAGAACTAGGTAGCATGAGCTTAAGCAGTAACCAAGGACTAAGATTAATTTAAGCTGTTAAACTTGCAAGAATAACAGTACAAAAAAAAAAAACCCTGCCAAACATAAAACGTGCCAATTACAAGTCATGATTTGCACAAGTCTTGCTCCAAAGATTTAATGGAACAAGAAATTAATGAAACAACAAAGCGTTGGGTAAATGCCTCAGCCAAGACAGTTATAGCAGCCATTACCCATCAACTCTCTTTCAATAAAAATGGCAATAGCCTCCTAATAACCTCTACAAAGGGTTATGGTTAAGCGACCTCTGCAGATCAGAATGGCTTTTGCTTGTGTCAGTCTGCAAATTCACACATATACAAAATCACAGTTGGTGGAAAATTTATTTTTATTTTCTAGTCATTTTCCACTGCACTAGACTTTGACATTTTTGAGAGGAGGGACCACATCCTGTTCACAACATACAGAGTTTGACACCTTCAGTGTGACTGAGGTACCTCAGCCAAGTTAGAGGCCAGACAAGGCAGCTTACACACAGAAGGGGACAAGAAACATGTTGTTTTGATGACGATGGTCCAGATTGAGTATCATGACCCTCCTGACAGTTCTATTCTTAGCCAACATCAGTCTTTAGGGATGATCCAGGAAAGAACAGAATACTAGGACAGAACTAGCGGCTAATGGACCTTCTGAAGATGAATGGGTCTGCCTGAGGAGGCCCTGGACAACCTTTGAGGCATTTACTCATTTCTATTTGTACATGAACAGCATAGTCAGGTTACTTCAATAGGGCTGCTCCATTTTCATATCTACTGGATCCAAATAATGCTACTTGCATTGGGTGGGCTGGACTCCCAGCCAAAAT
Source organism: Nicator chloris (assembly GCA_013400495.1). Classification (NCBI taxonomy): domain Eukaryota; kingdom Metazoa; phylum Chordata; class Aves; order Passeriformes; family Pycnonotidae; genus Nicator; species Nicator chloris. The sequence continues at coordinate 26,893 of WAAE01003007.1, forward strand.
GTGAGCATGAGGGTTTCTTTTCTGAGAGTTTTGAAGGTCATATGCCATACATATTGCAGAGTCCTGGTTTCAAAAATGTGTGGTAGGGATAAAGTTGGTAATAGTATTCTGGGATTGCTCTAGGAAAAACAATTAAAAAGAAAGAAAAACACTAGTTAAGGCTCTTGTGTTGTGTGTAGCAGCACATCTGAGAGGATATCCTCTCTGCCATTCAGTTTTTGACTATCCTACAGAACAGTCACCAATTACAAACATGTTTTTCAAATGAAGCAACAGTTATGACAAGGTGGAAGTTCTTAAGCACAAAACCACCTTTTTAAGTGGACACCAAAGCTGCTGCCCTATACTAGTTGGACCCAGCAGACATCTGCTTCCCAGCTGCAGCTGAGAGCCCCATTTCTGTAGCATCCTCCACATAGGAAGCTGCTCAGTGCCTCCCAGCTTTCCCTGGTGTCTCCACATGGACATACAGCAGTGACAGAATGACAGTTTTATATCTCAGTCTTTCATTTATGATCTCTTTGATGGATGCCCCTGTCATGGAGTTACCCAGGTAGGAGACACGTCAGATGTAGCAGAACTCCTGTGCTGAAGAAGTCCTTCTGCACCAACTGAAGTACAGTGTAAATATGGACACTTCTAGCCTCAGATGTGTGGGGTCAGATGCTTTTCACTGATGTTTAAACCACCACCCTTTATGGTGAGGAAAACATAGTTCGTTATTGTGGCTCAGCTGACGCACATGTCCTTGTTCCTCCCAAGGGCTGAGATCTGTGTCTGAATCCTGATTGGGCAGACCACAACCTCAAACTGTCTAAATGTCTGAGATGATGTTTTACTGATTTCCTCTTGTGCAGCAGCTGTACAGCTGGAGGGAAGTGACAGCACTCTGTGCAACTGGTTGCACAAGAGCTCTGGGTGATGGCATTGTTGCCTCCTCACAGCCAACTATTGTTATTGTGTTTACCTTTGACACATAACACACGCTAGGTCTCTGGGCCAGCACCAAATTTTCTTTGAAACATCTTACAGGACAGAGTTATGAGTGCAAGCACAGATGCTGCTCTTGTAAATTCCTCAGTCTTGTCCTAAGCTTGAATAGCTGTGCTCCCATTTTTGCCCCTCATTATACTAGAGAGCAGGTTGATGACTTCAGGATTTTCTCCACAAACCCTTCAGATGCAACATATGCATTGCTACTCACACGAGACCTCCTTATGAACCGTTTCTGGATCTGTGCTTGTCCCTTCTGGAAATCTGGTCAAGAGAGTCACTGGAAACTTCCCAGGTTTTCAACACACACCTGTATCATTAGGATAAACATTGCCTGTAATCTAAAGTCTCACTTTTACCTGCACTAGTTCAGTCCAATCTGGTCCCAGGATGAAATTTCAAGGACTTATATCACTTTTTGATCTGATGCCAGTTTCCTATTTGTCATGTCTTCTTCAAAGCAACCAGCTGAGGTCTTTTTCCTGATGATACCTTCCTTCACTCATCTTCTACACAAACTAATCCCTTCAAGCTCTGCTTTCTCTCAGTCCAGGAGAAAGTTTAGTGTCCCAGAAACACTGATCCTTGTGCTGTCTAGTTATTCATGTATTCTGTAGCATATCCATCTCCCCAGTTACAAAATTTCAGTGAAACACCAACAACTATAGATGTGCCATAGTTTTCAAGAGTCCAACGGCTGTGATTGGTCTTCTCCATGAGACACCTGCATGAAACACTAGACCACAGGGTAACCAAAGCTGATCCTGTCTTAACAAGTACTTCATAGAGAATAGACCCAATGCAACTGCCTCCTTACATCCCAGACATAGCTTGTTCCCAGCTCTGTGGGAGATATCAGGTGCAAGACCTGTGTATTGCACAACAGGCTTGGAGGTCATCAAGGTCTCAGTGCCTAGGCAGCTATGTGATGGATTGTGGTGCTCTTACTGTGTAGCTGGTACTTCTGTGGGAGCACTGCCTCGGGGAAACAGGTTTGTTCTTTTGTGTCCCCTGCTTTGACAAGAGAAAGTGACCCTCCTGTGATACTTCTGCATCACTTGTTGTCCCTGGCCACAGCACAGTTCTCCAGAAAGACAGCAAAAAAGCAATTATACAGAAGGACCCCAGCAGCAGCAGGATGTGTTCTGTAATGCCATGGGGAAGTGACCAATAATTCATTTCAGAAACAGCTATTTGCTGAGTAGGGATCTTTCGGTCCCTTGGATCATGCAGTGGAGGACCCCCAGCCCTCAGGCTGAGCTCAAAGGTTTTTCCTGTTCTGTAAAGGAAATACACAATGGGCAAGAGATGAGAAACAATGAACATAAAAGTGTAGGGTTTTGTAAGCATCTTGAGTAAATAAACGTGTCAATTCCTCTTCATCTTTAAAGAGTGGAGCTCTTTATGGCATCTAAGTTTGATCCACAGCTTTGGACATAAGGATATATAAACTAGACAGAATTTAAATGTAATAAAATGTATATAAAAAAATGAGAATCCAAATTCCCTGACTCGCATCAATCTGTAGTAATGTATTTATTTAATGTAAAACCAAGACCTTAAATGCTCTTCCCTGTTTTCAGCTAGCTGCTGGACTTTCAAATCTTCTACTTCACATGTGCAAGGTGCTTATTAAAATATAGTCAGTCTTATAAATTTAAAAAAGAACCTCCAAGCAACTGCAACAGTAAAAGCACGTTTCTAATGAAAACAAAATAAAACAAAACAAAAAAAAAAAAAACAAAACCAAAAAAACCTGCTGGTAAGACTGAGTAAAATAGCAAAGGACATGTGTTGATACGACTTACGACCAGAAGCATTTCTGTCATAAAGCAAAGCCTTGGTTTGTGTATGTTTACATCTTTAAAGTGTTTTGTATCAAGTTCTATATGGGACTTGTCTCATTATTTACTGTGAGAAAACATCAGAGACTTGAAGAGTAAGCCACATTTCATGCTATTTTTGAAATTCTTGTGGTGTATTATTTCCCACTTGACCTTTTCTTGAGGTACTCTTGACCTTAGGTCTATGCAGTCTTTAGTCCTGGAACCTAATGTCAATCTCCCCATGTCTATACTTCTGAGCATTCCCTTGGATTCTTAGAAGTGTTTCCAGACTATACTTTTTTAAAAAAACTACATCACTTCTGCCTTGAATTTCAGCTGGTGATGGAGTTCAAAATAATACATAGATTTCGTGATACCTCTGTAAATACATGCACCATATACATGTCATGTATACATGACTCTACTGACAGCAAAATTTTTGGTTAACACACTTTGTGTTGGAAGAAAAGCAAAGCAAGATCTATAACTTTATTTTATAAATAGACAGGTTTGGGTAAGCCAGGGAAGAGCTCTGGTCTCCAAGATAAGGATTCACCTATGGGGTGAATATTTAAAGGTCTGCCAGTTTAAACTCATTAATTCTTCTGACGACCTCATGCCAATCACTAGATAGGAGGCTTTCACAGAAAAGCAACAAGACTCTGTTCTTTGTGTAGAGAGTATTTTGTTGGTTCCAGCCACATGGTTTGAAGGGCTCATACAAAGAAAGAATATCTTAAGAGCTGACTTGTTCTCCATCGTTGCCAATAGCACGCCACAAATCATTCTGCTCAAACCTTCATCAGCCGCACCCAGACTTGAGATGGAAATTAAACAACTTTGTTCCAGCTAAGGACTCTATCATCTCAAATAATTGTTTCCAGTTTCAAGACTGGTGGAAGACACAATGTTTTGGGCCACAAATTTCACAAGAAATATCTATGAGACTAGTCAAGCTCTGCAAAGACAGGGGCTAGATCAGAGAAAGGGAGGAAGGTTTCGGGAAGGGAAGGTTTCGGGAAGGGAAGGTTTCGGGAAGGGAAGGGAAGGGAAGGTTTCGGGAAGGGAAGGTTTCGGGAAGGGAAGGTTTCGGGAAGGGAAGGGAAGGGAAGGTTTCGNTGCAAAAATAAGTTTAGGTCCAAATTGTTCACTGTTTGGGTTGTTCCTGTTTACCACCATTTTGTGAATGGTATACCCCAGAACCCTCCTCCCCATTTACCTGTCCCTCAAGCAGTTACCCATCCCACTCACCTGTTAATCCCAGTTAAGTCCTTGCCCTTTTTCCTAGAGCGTTCTCTGTACCGCTCCGCCTGCATGTCAATTCCCGTGAGACCACTCCCTTTTACCAGAGAGTTCCCTCGTGCTCAGCTGTTGATTGGAGTTTAAGAGCTAGCCACTCCCTTGCTGTAACCCAATTGGTTTATGTGTTGCCTGTCACACTGTAGATTCCTCCCTAAGATCTCCCTGATTGGTTTGTTGTCTGTTGTCTCCTTAGCTTTCTCTAAGAGAGTTTTAAATTTCCCAGCCTTTTTCTCAGCTTGCTATCTCCTGAGGCCTTCTTTACACTTCCTAAAAACCCTTTTACATTTTAAATTCCCACAGTCTGTAATCGCCCCTTTCCCCACCTCCGCTTAAAAACTGTTGCACAGCCCTTCTGTGGTGTCTTGGACCTTGGGCTCTGCCACAGTAACAACCGTGTTGCTGTGTTGCAGCCCTTGGTCTGAGTCCTGTCTCTGTCCCTGCTACCCTTTCCCAGATGGGAGAGTAAACTTTCACCATGGAGAAGAGCAAACAGAGACTCCTCTCTCATGCTTTGTCTCACTCTGTCAGCAAGTTGACCATCTGGGCCCACGGCTGCTTCCCCTGAGGAGCAGCAGGCAGTCTTCCTGCTCCGTACACCCCACCGATCTCCCTTGAGCATCGGGGTGGCCCCTATCAGGCGCATCCCGCACAGCACAGCTGAGCTAGTGGGTTTTGCATTTTCCAGGGAGGGAAACAATGCCGGTCGTGTCACCCAAGTACCAGTAGTGGTGCTGTTGTTGCCATCTTGATGAAGGGAAATTTTCGAATCATTACCTAGAAGCGGTGACTTGGTAAAGAAGATTAATGCAGAGATTCATTTCCTTGTCTCTTAATAAAGAAAGTGGAAAGCATAGTTATATATATAAAGGCAGAAGAGGGTCATGCATGAACATAAGGCAGGAAGAAGTTGAGACTGCAGGTGAACTATGCGTGTGTGTCTTTTGTGCAAAGCTCTTGTTCATGGCTCAGTTGTTCTGCAAAGCTCCTGATTTATGGTGGAGGTTTAGTGTTCCCATGATTATCTATACTTTAATGAGGAACCTCTATAGAAGGAAAAAGTGAGAGATTGTCTATTTGCTAGTCCTTAATCATTATTTGGGAAATTATAGAAGAACAGTTCTTTGGAGAATAGGGAGCACTTCTTTTGAACAACATATTTTCCATACAGAAATATTCAGGAGCCATTTGAGATGTAAAATAAACAAATGCAAATGAATTCACTATACTGAAATGTCACCGAGGATTGTAGTGATGACTCTGTCCTGGTTAGAAGTAGGTGATGACAATTGCTCTTATCACAGGACTGAACCTGATGAGGATCTGGATTACTGTCCTTACAAGAGGCAGGGGTTGGAACTTGAGTCCATTCCCCAAAAGTATGTGCAGATGTGGTCATGCAAAAGTCAGAGATGACACGCACTATAATTGATGTTATAGTCAGCAAAAAACATACAGTGAAACCTTAAGATAATTGTGGCTTTTTTTTTCTTTTTTTTTTTTTTTTGTGAAAACAGGCAAAAACCCTACAAAATTAAACCAGTTTGACAGCTGATACTGTGCTGTTATAAACCACAGAAGACTTTGGCTGTGCCTGTTGGAGGGGTTGACAGCCATTCTCTGGGAAGTAGTTTGATGGCACCAAAGTTAAAACTTCCCTGGCAGGTCCTTTGTCCTGTCATGAGACTCAGGTGTGCACATAGTCATGGTGTTGCTTTAGATGTAGACTCACACAACCATTTATTAAATAAATAACCCTCCTGCAAGAATGAAGTCATACCAGCCACAGCCCAGAATAATTCATCCTCCAAGAAAAATTACCTAAATATGCAGTTAAACTTCCCAATGTGTTTCTCAGAATGCCAATATCTGGATCATTTTTCGTTCTTCATAATTTGATGATGACTCCATGACAAAATAATATCTGTGTGTATAAATTACAAAACACTGTATGACAATGAACAGGTGTATGAGGAACCTGACAAGAATCAGCCCTATGCATGGTCTTTAATACTTTCTCAGCAATAATTGCATTTTGATACACATCAATAAGTTGATTTTTAATTCCTTTATCACAATCCCCATAAATTTTATAATTCAAGTGTTTTAAATCAAATTGTTATGGAGGATGCCCTACATCTATCTATTGTCAACTATTGTATCAATACAGTTACCTGTCAACCAGACCCACAGTCATATCAAACAAGATTGTTGCCTTTCTTTGATGACCTGAACTCCATGACAATATGTTACATGAACTTTTACAATTTGTAACATGTTAGTTCAAAACTAAGTAATAAAAAAATGAAGTAAGAAAATATTCTGTTCTGATAAGGTCAAAATTTAATCCAAGCTATTCATTTTTGTTTTTCTAAATGCAGTCTTACTGAAGTAGACATTCATATAGAATAGCTATTTCTACTCATATTCATGTTCATATTCATAGCAATATCAAATAGAATTTCATTCAATATTGCATCTAAACTTATCAGAGTATAATTTTTACATTGCAGAACATTTACTTTGATCTTTTTTGACCAGCTGTGAAACCAAAGCTCTTACTACTAATAATTTTCTAACAATTATGTCATCAGTATTGTCAATTGCCTGGTGAGTGATCCCTAAGGGGCTGATAGCACACAGGCTGTATATCACAATGTTCTCAGGACACGCGTATGGCTAAGTCTTTTTATGCTATCAACACTATTTAATATGCTGTGCATGTAAATCCAACAGACACAAGCTTTACATGACCCACATTGGGCAGTAACTAAACAAAGAGCTGACAGAAACAAGCCAGGGACAGAAGTCCTTCATCACCCATGCGGTCCACTCCCTATGTCTATGATTCTTGCATTTTTACCTAAAAGTAAACTAGTCCAGTGAATGTGGGGAGAGGAATGAGGTGAAATTTTGCAGTGATGCCATAGTTCAGGAGAAGGAGAGGAATTGGATACTTGAAGGTAAGAAGTACACAGGGAGATCCGTGTTCCATGATCCATGTACTGATATGAGTATAGGAGATGTGGCACAGAGAACTCACCCAGCTTTACCTCCAGAAAGTGAAGCAAACACTCAGCTGGTGCTGCATTCCTCTTCCAAGGCTTCATGTTTGGCTGCATAGCAGAGCTTGGATGGTAAAAAACTACCCAGTGTACTTCAGCAGTTCTATTATTTACACTGTTCCTTCATATAATTTATTTCTAGTCTTGCAATGGAAAGCCTGACATTCAGCCTTAACTAATACAGGTTTTATTTATGTCACCCTTGAAGTCTGTCCCTGAATATGGGAGCAAGGTAAAGAGGGAAGGAATTGAGAAAGATACTGAAATGGCATAATAAATCCAAAAAACCACATACAACCCACTACAGACATATTTTAGAGACGGATGTGGTGGGACCAGTTGCTGCCACACCACAACAGTCTGATTTAGGAGGAGAGTTTCCAGTTTGTAAGCATGAGGCAGCCTTGCAATCCTGCCCACCATCAGATGGTCATGGGCAAACAAGTGGGACATCAGGCCTGAGAATAAAGCTGTCAGCACAAGATCAAGGCACTGACATGCATGAGCATTCCTGCTCTTATCATCCTCCTTCAGTTGTAGCTCTAAGTGTCTGGTATGGTCCAGACTTCTGCTGCCTCCAAAATAAAAATTGTTTTTTTCACTCAGTCACAGAAATAGTACACTGGTACATTAGGAAGCAAAAAGCTGATTGCCCCTAGAAAATGGGATTTCATATACATACATACATATATACATACATATATACATACATATATACATACATATATATATATACACATACGTACAGAGAGAGAGAGAGAGAGAGAGAGTATGTGTGTGTTTATATAAATGTATAAACGGATAACTGCCCTACATGCCTTGTGGTCACATAATAATGTGACCAAATAATTTTAAGTGCTGAGATCTGAAGGCAATTGTGTTTGTGTCCACCTAGGAATAAGCACCAGTAACTAGGCCTGAAGTTTGTGACACTAAACCTGTTTTGCTAGCCCCTTACCTCAGATCAATCACCTTCACAGGCCTGTGGAGCTCTGAACTGGTACATAATTATTTTACTCACACACCTTTGTTAAAAAGAAAAGAAATCTGTGACAGAGCAACTTGCCCTTGCAAGCTTGACACCAGTTGAGGACTGGTCTGCCCCACAGGCACGTGAGGCTGGTGCATGACAGGAGGGCAATGCTATGACTGTGCTCTATGCCTGTGACACCAGGTAGATACATGCTCCGCAACCTCACACCTCATCTGCATGAGATTTGAGTTGCAGGATGAGCTAGTGGGGCACAGGGTTGACTGGCTTTCCCTCATTTCAATCCTCGGAGGTCACTTTCAGCATGATGGCAAACCACCCTGAAATCTGTCCAGCCTCTGGCTCATGGGCTCAGGCTGCTGCCAGTGCAGGCACTGCTCCAATGAGGAAAGGTGTCACAACTCTAGTGGGAAGCAGTGTCACTACACCACATCTGCACTAACACTGTACAGGGGTGATTAAAAATGGGTATAGGGTGGGATTCAGCAGCAGATACAACATCCTTCTCAAAGTAAGCTTTGTTGCTGGGACAGGTCTTTCAATTTCTTGCTCTCAAGTCGAAACTGATGCAAATGTTTTAACTATTTCCATGTTATTAAATATATCTCAATCTACATTAATTGAAATAGCATTTTAGCATTTTGCAGGCCAAAATTAAATTTTGGTTTAAATCAAACAGCCAGCAACAATGAGCTCTTAGTCCGTGCAGGTATTTCCTAGTACAGGGGTAGCCAAATCAGGTGGTTCTGCTTGAGCAGGGAAGTTGAGCCAGATGACCCACTGTGGTCCCTTCAAACCTTAGCCATTCTGTGATTCTGTGGTTCACTTTGGGGCACAGTTTGATTATCTACCATTTTGCAATTTATGCCTGGTGCTAACCAAGTGTGCTGACACTTCACCATAACACCAGGGAAAGTGTATAAACTCCCCATCTCCCACAGCACCAGGGAGAGAGCACTGAAAAAATGCCTGAGGTGGGGCAGAAGTTAGCTGCCCACTCCCTCTGGATGTGCCGGAGAGTTCCCAGCTGACAGGACTGCTGGGACAGTCTGCAACTGGCTGCTTAGGAAGTCCTACCATACTGTGCTATTTAAGGCTTCTTCATTTAGCAAAATGTTTGTAGCCAGTTCTGTAGAAAAGCCAGGCTGGCAATGTTTACCACAGACACCATAGCCTTTGCAGGGCTCTATTCTGATTAGTTTCTGATAGCTTTGGATTTCATTTCTGTACTAAACAAACTTTGCTGATTTTGAAATTGTTGGAATTGTTGACTTACGTAAGGACATATTCATTGTCATACATCCCTGAAAATAAATAACCGGACTGCTGGCCTCAAAGGAGATGGACACAGCAGCACAAACATTGTTTCTATTAACACTGGCTGGAGATTTTCCAGTTCATTTTCTTTTCAGAAAACACTGATCAGATAAAATAAAGAAAGCCGGTAAAGAAATTGTTTGGTCACTGGTTATAGTTTTCAGTGGAAAACTAGAGATGCCTTTTATGTGATAGTCCCATATGATTTCTATTGCATTATATTTTTGCCTAAAAGTTAAGCAATAAAAGAATAAAACCAAGATGTCTTGGCCTAATCAAAATAAGATACAGGGCCTTTTTTCAAATAATGTATTTCATGTAAAGGCATTCTTAGCATTTCCAAAATTAAATCTGCAAAGTACTTAATTTCATAGTAAATGGCAACCTTTTGAATTTTGATGTTGAGCAAGGACAAAAGGTAGGACCAAGGTGCTGAAACAACTTCTCATGTAGATTTTCTTTCTGGATTGAAAATGTAATGCAACCAGCTGTAAAGCAACGAGCTATGGAATAAATAATTACTTACAAATATTTTGAAAAGAAGATTAACAGGGCTTTCCCAGGACTAGAGGAAGTTAGAGGCCATGGGTCATGGGTACAAAACAGCTACTTAAAACATCTTGTTTCACTGTCTAGATGACAGAGATGGCAGTGGGGAAAATAATTTCTTTTCCTGTAAAATGGAATTCTTGAGGAACAAGAACTGTCTCTCAATACAGAGAGGGAATATTCATTACAGTGATGCACAACCATCACAGGGGAACAGGAATACTTCAGAGTTCAGTGTAAAGCAGACCAGCAATCTCACACTGGCCTAGTGACCTCTTGTCCACTAAAGCATTAAAATACCCTCTTTTAATCTTGTTGTTGTTGTTGTTGTTGTTGTTGTTGTTGTTTTGCCAAAGAGCACTGCTCAACTGAGGGGAGAATCCATCCTTTTCAGAAAGGGGAATTCTTAAATAATTCCTAACTCCTTTGGAAAATGACTGGAAGCATTGTAATAAGAATATTCCAGGGGAATTTAGACATTCTTTTACCTTGATTATTTTTTGTTAGCTTGAGGATCAATTGGTTCATTGTTTACAATTGTGAACACATTGAACTCTTGTACACAGGTATTAAATGGAAATTAACATCTATCCTTTGGTTTCAATATCTCGTCAAATATTTAAGATCATTTCATTTCATTTGAAACAGACATTGAGAGCTTTTAGACTCCTGTGGTTTAGACCCAAAGAAAACATTGGTCCCTAACTCCTACTGGAACACATTGGAAATGGAGGCCTGCTGATTGGAGGAAAGGACAGAGAAAAATATTCTAGTGAGTTTAAAGAGCTGTGTCCCATTTGAAATATTTCCTTTTGCCAGGATTTTGATATCATCAGATCTGGGGAGCTTTCTTAGGTACTGTCTGGCTCCATTTTGGTCTACCCAGAATTGGCTTCGTCTCCCCAGTGGTATTTGCTCCATATCTACACCAGGGTGAAAGAAGACCACAGTCCTGAGCACCCAGCAATCCCTTGAAGCAACTTGGTCTTATCTCTGCATTTGTGTCACAGTTAATTCTCAAGGACTCATGCAAATGAGTTTAATGTCTACTTTTATAATGTAAATATTTAATTTGCCTTTTTCTACTAGAATTGCCTACATTGGTGGTAGGCATCCAGCTGGCAACAGAGACCATTTCCTGAGACCATTTTACAGAGACTTGTAGTAGAACTGCAGCACCATCACTGTGGTCAGCTCCCATTCCCCAACAGCCCTCATCAGGATGAAGATGTTGATGATGGAACAACATGATTACACAAAGAAAATCCTTAATGGACTCAGCAGTCAAAACTACAAGTGAGAAAAATACCTATATGCTGACTGACTCTGCATGTCCAAAATTAGATCTCAGTTTAAGTGCCTGAACTCTCCTTAAGGAAGTGCACAAGGAAGTGTGTTCCTGACCTTTTGCTTTGGGTGCCCCATATTGCTGGACATGGCACAGGTCTGGCCAAGACACCATCTATCCCTACGGCACAATCCTTCCAAGAGAGATTTACTTTCTTTCTTGTTGGCCAGTAATGCATCAAACTGCAGTTGGGTGTACCAAACCAGGCAGAAGCACATCTAGGGCTGTGACAACAGATGGTGAGATCCCAACTTTCTTCAATTCTTTTCCATCCATTCTCCCCCAAAGTTTTCTAGCATCCACAACTGTGTGTCTTCTGTCTAAGCTAGTGAGCTCAGACTCATGTCCAAAATACAATATGGAAGTATCTACAAAAATCTGGCTCTGTCTACCTAAAAGGTGAGTATTCAAAATTGGAGCTTCTGGAACTGATGATTATAATCTTCAGGAGATTTAATATGCACTTGAGAATTTAGGAAATGAAATGGTGAAATGTTAACACTCTAAAAAGAACTTAAAGAGAGAATGTTTTCTGCAGCTGATCTGTAGTCCTTGCACTGTGTGCAAGTGGCACAATTAATCCACTTGCATGTAAATGCTGGAAGAAATAATTATCTACTTGTGATTTGTGGGGGCTTTTCTTTTGTAATTTGCAACTACTATGTTACTCACACAAGACTCCAGACCTATTGGTAATAATCTCTTCAACAGACCACCTTTGTTTGTTAATATTTGTCTCTGCCTGCTCATAAAAGAATAAAAGAGCTTGTACATAATACAAGACAAAATCATGTTGACTTTACGGATAATTGCCAGGCTGAAAAACCCAGGAATTATTGCCATTAAAACCAGTACCAAGAGGCTGAGATTATTAATTTTGACAATCTTTGTTGTCTTGAACTCTTCTCAACATGAAAAGCAAGTTCATTTCTACCTTCATGCTCATCTGTGAGAAATGAGTGGCTTTGCCCTTGCTGAACACAGGCTCCGGTGCCTCCCACATTTGCTTTCTTTGTCCCAAACCCCAATTAGCAGTGGATAAGGAATATTTGCACTTAAAATTAATAACTCAGCTTGCTCTTCTGGGGAAAGGAAAGTTCATAAACGACATGTCTGTCTTTCAATAGAAAAGGATTTTTATGTAACCTTGGTTACGGCCAGCATTCTGAAAACTCAGTGCTGTACATGAATTTGGCTCCATGGGGGTAATCCTAGGTGCATTGAGAGAAAGAAGGGCCACATTGCAGTGGACCTCAGTGTTTCAAAGTAATGTGGAAGGTGACTCATCTCTCGGGAGGCTTATGTCCTCAGTACCTATCTTGCCTTTCTCACACCACAGCTGGGGACCTCATGGGCCCCCCTTCCAGAGCTGCATGGAATTCCAGCTGGCTGCAGCGACTTCAGTGACTTTTCTTTTTTCTTTCTTTATTGCTCAACTCCGTCCTTGAGGAGAGTGGACTACATCTCCAACTTCCAGCAGAGAGAGGAACCAATGTCACAAAACTGATTTGCACCATGAAACACATTGTAATGAAGGCCTGGCCCTTCTGACTTCCATTTGCCACTTGATTTAGGCAAAACCACAACTACCTCAAACACAGTTTCCTATTTAGTTTTCAGTCATCTGGATTTAAGTAAGATCCATGCTGTTACACTATTTTTCTATTCCACTATTACACTATTTTTAATTCCAGTGTGTCTGCACAATGCAGACAATAAAATATGGGCAGAAGGAGCTGCAAGATAAGAAAAGGTAAAGGTTTGAATGTTTTTCAAATTAACCCAGTTGCTTTATGTCATTTGAGAAGATAACATGCTTTTTCCTCTCATTTTTAATAAAACTGAGGCCTCAGAAATTCCCAGAAGGGAACAGTTGGCTCAGCCTCAGCCTTGGTCCTTTTGCAATTGTCTGGGAAGAGCATATCCCCCCAAATGGGGCCACCTACACTCATTGGTGGGGAGCCAGAGCAGGCACACATGGACAGACACTGTTTCAATGTCCAGCCACAGTGTAACAGTGACTGTCCTTCCTGACTACATCCCAGAGGGACAGCTTTCCACCCATAAACCACTCCTTCAGCCCAGTGAAGCCCAAAGAAGATCTTAAAACAATCAGAGCTGTCAGCCACAGGTGATCCAAAACCTTTCAATCCTATAAATCTACCAGATGCTTACATTTTCTACAGGACATATGCTAAATTAGAGTTTAAATTAAATTCATACCATTTTTTCTTTGATTTGCACAATGACTGTAAATGGCCTACAGCACTTATGGGTGCTTCAAAACTGACATGTTGTGAACAGCACAAACAGCACAATGAGCCGGGATCTGTGCCACAGTGAAAAGGCTGTCATTTTGGCAAATGAGGAAGGTGCAATGGTTGAGTCATGCCTTTTGGGGGCCTAAGGGATTTAACAGGGAATTTTGACTACCTTCTAAGAGTATAATGAAAGAAATCACTGAAAATTCAGGTTCATTTTATGAAATGGAAAATGGAAAATAGTCCAAGGATATGCTCATTGTTACTCATGGATATCTCATTCTACTTCATGATTTATTTTTAACCCTTTAAACTACTTTTCAGTGTCCTGCTACTGTTTGTCCCATATCATGCTATGACTAACCATGGCTGTTGCTTCAGAAAGAGACTCACAAGATAAGAAAAATAGGCTCTATATATTAAATAAAATTCCACTTGAAGGCCTATTTAAGGTAGTACCCAAAAAAATGTATGTATTGCCTATGCATAAGGCCCAAGCATCCACATAGGCAGTCATCTAGAAAACGTCTGTAAGTGAGAGTATCTGGAGACAACATAGAACATTTGTGCAAGCTGTTTCTGGAACCATTTTCTCTGAATAGAACACATGGACCATAATCTACCAGAAGACAACGCACACTGCTTAATTCTAGACATATGAGAAATTCCCACTGCGTGGTGTACATGGGCAGATCAGCTACCTGTGCTTCTGTAAAGCCTTTAATAAGTAAGCAAATAAGTTTTATTTGCTTTCAGGAGGACTGCACATGTGGTTCATATTAACTTAAGTACTGTGCTAGAGTTTTTCACTCCCAAGATGGGCTCTCTTTGCTTTTTTCCTTGACCTGGGACTAGTTTAAACAAATATATTCATCACTTTCAATTCTTTGTGACACGCAAGTACCAAAAAAAAATGAACATGCTGAAGCTGCAAAATCTGCTTGAGGACAAAAGGCAAGGTACAAAAAGATGGTGCTAAGTATGCGATGGAGGGTGCCATTGTATTTCTGACAGTGAGCCTTTAGCCTTGCCCCAGCTGCTTTTACCCTGAAGTTTCAGGTGCTTTCAAGCGATGGAACCCGCAAGGACAGAGTTTGGGGAAGTAAAACCTGCAGCAGGCTCAGAGACAAGGCTTGCAGCAGCAGTGACCAGCAGTAAGGGTCCCTGATGATTTCCTGCTGACAGAACCATATTTAGGTGGTGCATGGACAAAGCACCTCTTTCCAAAGTGACCAGTGCAGTCCTGCCCCGCACAGCAGCAGACAGCCTTCAGCTTCTCCTGGCAGCACAGACTGACAGAGCCCTGGGGTCACCAGGGCACCGAGTGATGACTTCTTTTATTATACACATGCGTATCATCTTCTGTTGGCTACAGATCCCAGCCCAGAGACTGCACATGATAGGATAGTTTGCAAGGTCTCAACCAACAAATGGCACTTTCTTTAGGGCACAGATGTTGCCATTTGCTTTTCAACACCTCCCTGTAACTTCCCACACACGGTCTGGATTTATTTTGAAACAACATATCACAGCATAAAGTTTATAGCTGTTTTCAGACCCACTTCCAGTAAAGGACTCTGACTGTGTCACCCCACACTGCCAATTACCTCTGCTCTGTGACTCTTCAGTTTGTTGTGCCTCAACTCAAGCAGGAAGAATATGCATTGGAAGAGTCAACCTTTCCTGCTGTTCTCTTGTGAATGCTAGGTACAATACTTGCAAAACTCCCCTAGAATATAATTACTCACCTTTCTCCTAGTAAGAAAGAGTATTAAATATTTGATCCATAAATTATTTTTGGGTTCACATAGCACGTGTTTTTCTACTTTATCACCACTCTAATGAGTTTTTCAAATTAACTGACCATTGTGGCTTTAAGACTCTGCTCTGCTTAGGTGAAATAGGTATAGATCTACATCCATCTTTGAAGCCGAAGGAAAACACCTGAGGACTTCTAGAGCAGCCTGTCAATTTCCTGCCTGGGCAAGGAGGGTACCAAGATAGAGTAATATCCTGGAATCATACAATGGTTTGGGTTGGAAGGGACCTCAAAGATCATGTAGTTCCAAGCCCCCTGCCACGAACAGGGACACTTTCCACTAGTTCAGGTTGCCCAGAGCTCTATCCAGCAAGGCCTTGAACACTACCAGGCATGGGGCATTCACAACTTCTCTGGGCAACCTGTTCCGCTCCCTCACCACCCTCACAGTAAAGAATTTTTTCCTAATATCTTACCTAAACCTACTCTTGCTTAGTTTGAAGCAATTCCCCCTTGTCCTATCACTGCATTCTCTTGCAAAAGTCCATCTGTAAATTTGCTGAGGGTGCACTTGATCGCTCTATGTCATTAATAAGAATATTAAACAGTACTGCTCAACATGTGGACCCCTGAGGGTCGCTGATGTTCATCAGGAGGGACTCTGAGCGACTGACCATTACTCTCTGAATGCAACACTCAGCCAGTTTCTTATCCATCTAACAGTCCACACAACAAATCAAGGTTTTATTTGATAAATGACATCTCTAGGCCTTTCCTTGTGCACTGGGGTATCACCCTGTCCTTGAAGGCCACTAGGGTTGGTCAGGCAGGACTCGTCCATGGTGCAGCCATGCTGGCTGTTCAAAATCACCTCTCTGTTCTCCACGTGCCTTAGCACAGCTTCTAGGAGGATCTGTTCAGGTCTTCCCAGGTACAGAGGTTAGGCTGACAGGCCAGTAGTTCCCAGGTGTCCTGACAGCTTTAGGCTTCTGCATACCTCCGAGTAGCTATCTGCATGCTTCAAACACTGGCCTCTGGGTGCCCATAAGGTCAAGCTTTCAGTTTGTATCCTGACGGGACAAGGTATCTATTTTTAAGGATACTTGGTGTCAAAATATAACATAAACAAGTTGGCATTCCTGTGCCTCCTAGAGTGCCCACAGGTCATTGCAATACTTTGGGATATTGAAAGTACTGTATTCTACAATCAGAAATAAAGATACCTGTGTGCCTCTAGATTTTTTAAAAAAGAAGTAATGGAAGAGGAGGAAAACAATTCTAAACTAACTCTCAAAATGACTGACATTTACAAAACTCACCATTTTTAGTAAGTAAAGAAATGCTACAGAGTGCTTTCTATTGTGATAATTTCAAAGCAAACTGCATGATATTGTATCTTATTCATGTTCATGACTGCTTAGGATGATCATGCTTAAAGAGAAAGTACAACTAAGGAAAAGAAGCCCCAGCAAGATAGAAACACGCTGAAAAATAGTCCTTTGCATTGTGTATCTTGAAGCAGCCTACTCATTGATTAGAGCTGCTGGACTAACTCTCCCCTGGCTGCCTCATCAGAACTGCCAACATACCTATGCTCCTGGAAAAGCAGGAAGATCCCACTGAAGTCAGCCTGGCATCAATTCAGTCAGTGGGTGTGGTGCTATGCACAGCAAACCACAAAGATAAAGGTGTTAGTGTCAAGGCTCTACTCTGCAATGATTCAGGGCATTTGGTCCTCCAGTGGGGCAAACTGTGATGACACCAACAAGTGAAGATGTTTTGCATCAGCCCACAGACCCCAGCAGGCTTCCTGCAATGCTGTTGCTCCATCTGTCATCTTCTCCCAGGCTGGCATTGAGAAATGGCAGGCCCAGCATCCTGTTCCCCACATTCATGCTGGGTTTCCATGGCTGTTTCCATAAACAGTCTGACCTTTATTTTGATAGTACATATGTATTTTTTTGAGTCCCATGTTTTTATCTCTGGCTACTCACTCTACCCCTCCTCACACTATATCACAGTTTTTTCTGCACCATCTGCTGCAAGGAGCTCATTTGTCAAAAAGACAAGATCTTTAAGGATGTAGAGGAAGAAGCTCATCAACACTGCTTTCGTCCCACCATTTTTCTTGGAGGGGAGCCAGGGGCTAGCTAGCCATGAAGAACATGGCTAGTTTCTTTAAATGGATTTTAAAATAAATGTTGGTCAAGGACACAGTGCCTTCATGTCAATGAAAGGGTACCCACCCTGGAAGGAAACCAGATATTTGAGGATGCCACGACTCCCTGCCAAAGGCAGTCACCTGCCTTGGGTGCTGCAGGTGCAGGGGGATCACACTCAGCCCCTGGCTACTGCTGGGAGTAGAGATAGTGCCAAATTGCTGCTGGTGTACATGACTTGAGTATAAAATAGAAACAGGAAGTGCAGGGGTGGGCCAGCAACTGCTGACTATGCTGGAGTGAACCCCAGCCACCAGAGCATCTGGGCTTCCTACCATGCCAAATCCTTGGCCTCCCTGCTCAGCTCTCTATTTTGAGACATACTGAAAAAAATGTGGCAATGTAAGAGCTGAGACACTTCACAAAGCTAAAAGATTTTAAAAACTCCCTGCCTTGAGGCAGGCCCCCCACATGAGAGGTACCCTCAGA
Organism: Nicator chloris; assembly: GCA_013400495.1. Taxonomy (NCBI): domain Eukaryota; kingdom Metazoa; phylum Chordata; class Aves; order Passeriformes; family Pycnonotidae; genus Nicator; species Nicator chloris. Next base: position 44,949 of record WAAE01003007.1, read on the forward strand.
CGAGCACCCGCAAAGACCATCACCTCCTGGGGCATGATGTACAGCAGGGAGGTGTGGGATCATTCTCCAGGTGCAAACCACTGGACTGATCTGCTGAGGTAGAGCTGAGCATTCACCTCGTCACTGACAACTCTTTGAACCAGTGATATTATTTTTTGTTCTTTTTTTCACTCAAACTCTTCCAGTGCTCAGTGCCTTCCTGCAGTGGTGAAGTGAAGCTGAAGGCTCAGAAACAAGCACTTCTAGAAGAGCACAGCCCTAGAGCTGGCAGATGGCACCAGCAGACATGGCATGGGGGAAATGGAAGGACTGCAGTGCACAGAGCTCATCAGGAGGTGCCAGCTGGGTGATGCTCTGCCCTGGCCAAAGGGCAGCCGGAACTACAGTCACACCATCATGATCTCTGTGCATGTTTAATGCTCTGTTGTTTAGAACTGATTATTGTGGACCTGCAAATCAGACCAATGCTCTTTTCAGGTTTTATGGTAAGTGTGAAATACCATGGCAACTTTCACAGCTCCGATTCAGCAGGGAATGGGTACCGCAAAAATTGAGAGAATCTATACTAGTGGTGGAGGCAGATATGTTCCTCCACTAGAGTTTGGGGGACCCCACGCAGAAACGAGATCTGGCTGGTATTTTGGCAGCAGCAAGGAGTCAGCAAATCAGCTTCTGTCTCTCGCTGTGCCTCACTCTGTGTCATCAGCGGCTGCCACCGCCATCACTGTCATCAGTGATCCCACTGCCCAACATCATTAGAATCACAGAATCATTTAGGTTGGAAAAGACCTCTAAGACCATTGAACTCAATAGTTAGCCTAGCATTGCCAAGTCCACCACTAAACCACACCCTTAGGCAACACATTTGCTTGTCTTTTAAATTTGGAGAAGGTCCTTCCCCAGTCGTCTCCATGCAGTGTTGAGTGCGGCATGCACTTTCTATTCTTTGCCCTCCCCATATCCGAAGAAGGGTTATTCAGTCCTTATTGTTGATGTCTGAATGGAAAAGCGATGCAGTAGGTCTGAGTCACAGAGACAAGGTGAAAACAAACTGGAGAATTTAGAATGCCGGCTGCTTCCTGATGACAAGTCGAAATTAATCAGGCTGCTTGATCACTATTGTGATTACTAACAGAGGAGTGTGTGTATATTATCTTGTTTTCTCTCTATTGTCCAGCCTGCCCTGGGGTTGTATAATTTATAGGCAATTAAGTTCAGCAAAGATTATTGAAAAATAGAAAAGGACGCCAAGCCAACTTACTTTTATTCATCTGCCAATGAGGCAATAGCATAATTTTACACTTACCTTTGGAAATCTCTCCTGCAGACTCACAATAAGGGGAACTTAACTATGCCAGAACCTGAAGGGATCCCCATCCCTCAGAAGGAATTGTGTCAGACTAAAAATCAGGTAGGAAAATCACATCTTCACTTCTTCAAGTAAAAGGCCATTCAAGTCTAATATCTCCCCACTTAAGTCTTTAACTCCTGCAGAAGCTGAAGAGGAGGGTGCAATTTTGGGTCCAGGGGAAACACGTCCAGATGGGTCATTAGAGGGAGAGGGAAGGAATACTCTTCTTTGTGATACTAATAAGGATAACACAGAGTTTGGGCTAACCCACACTGATATGCAATAACTCTCTTCAAAGAGGTTATGACATGGCGTATCTATGGGGCAAAACTACTTGAGCATTTAGTGGCTTTCTTACCAGCACCCCAAAAGCTTTCAAAGTTTGAAGAGTTTCCTTAAGAAAAACTTAAGCACAAACAAACAAACAAAGAAAACCCACCTTCTTCTTTTGAAGGAAAAAATTAATTCAAGCTGTTCAAGAAACACAACCATGAATGTGATCTTTGATTTTCAGGTTTGATAACTAGCTGAATTTTGTGTTGTTGTAAAAATCATTGCTGTATGTTTTTCTGAAAATTCATTTTAGATATTCAAAAAGAGGTGTAATAATGTTTTAAAAATAAAATACTTAGCTCTAATACTGTTAAAGTTTACTACAAGGCATAAAGGAACTTTCCATCAGAACTTCCATCTTTTTTTATGAGAATATAAAGTATTCACACTTATAATAGAGGTCCGTCTATCACAGTACCTTATCTGCCAGTGGCTATTGACAGCTGTCAAGGGGAAACATTATTCTTTTTGAGCTTTTTACTCACAGTCCAGCCATGATTTCCTGAGCCAGAGATCACACCCAGGCCATCAGGAAACACACTGGAAACTTCTCGCACCTTAATAGGGGGGTTGGATTTTTTTACCTTTTATGAATCTGGACCATAAAACATCTCGTGGCAACAAGTTCACTCCATGTCCTGTGTGAAAAAGTACTGCCTTGATGTTAATTTTATGTTGGCTTTGTTTTACCTTTTACAACAGTTTCAACAACCTTGCTTTTTCTAGAGGTACAAAACATTTTTCGAAACTAGAAACGTGTGTTATATATTCTGAGTGACATCAAGATAATGTAAGATAAATTAGAATATGGTCAAATAACATGGATTTCTTCCAATTTATAAGAATGTTTTCTTCATTGCTTTCGCAATTCTTTTGTTTAATTGACCTTGTGTGCAGAAAGACTACTGACTTGCTCCCTCTCAAGCCATTTCTCATGGCCCAGTGCATTTACACAGACCTCCTGTGCTGAGTTGCACTTTCTGTGAACAAGATCCTTCTAGGGCCTAAAGTACATCTCAAAACAAAAAAAGAAACACTTTTAGACAAATAATTTCAGAAGGATGCCAAGAAAACCCGTCAAGTTAGACCAGATTCTGTAAAGGTCAGGATCTGACCTAAATTTCCCTAAAAAGCATATCTAAAAAGCATATCTTAAAAAAATGCATTATGTTTACTGTCATTGCCTGCTACATCTTGCCAGTGTGTGACATGAAGCCATTGTGAAGGTTAGTATCAGGACAAAGCATGATTTTAAAGTGGTCTGAATGTAATTGACTCAGTGGTCAGGTTTCCAGTCCTAAAGTGCTGGCTGCTTCAAATTAAATTGAGTTATTGCAGAGCCACTAGATACACATCAGAGTATAAGAGCATGCAAAACAGAATTGGAAAAATTGAGCCAGTTTGTGTTCCTGCTTATGAACAAGCAGACAAGTTAGCAACTCAGAAATCAGCAGCTATTAGTTTATTGGCAATTCATGCAGTTTAAAAATAGCCACGGAAATTTGCAACGAGAGTACTACCACCCTCCTCTCCACAAAAAAAAAAAAAAATCAGCTAACTGTAATTGCAGTAACAATAGAGAGTCCAAGTGGTAAATTCCTAAGACAGCTGTTAAACTGGAGCTGGAGTGAAAGGCAAGGGTTGGAGGGCAAAGAAAGAGGCTTACATACATTGCCAGCCCCAAATATTTACACCTTGTGAGTCAGAATCATGACGCTAACTTGAAAATGCTTATAAATTTGATGCTTTTAGCACAGATTTTAGTCTGTAGCTTTTGCATGCAGCAGAGGACCAAAAAAATGTTTCATTAATGAATTTGGGAACCGTTGTCATTGCACATCCAAGAAAGCTTTGGGAGAAAGATGTAAATGCCAAAAGGTGAAAATATGTCCTGATCTAAATGGGCAATAATTGCATATCAAAACAGGAGAGGTTCCACCACTGACTGTCATGTAAAAGCGGGCAAAACCGGTATAAACCTTTCCTCCACCTCAATTAAGTGCCCTCCTGGAGTTGCAGTGTTTCCCTGAGAGATGGCTTCAGGCCAAGGGGTCACAGAGGTCAGGCTGGTGCTCTGACACCTCTCACCTCAGAGCTGCAAGATGTCAAGGGGGGGAAACCAGCAATGACCAGGCTGGCTGGACTTAGGCACAGACATGCTGCTGCACCACAGCTAACAACACTGATCTCTCCCAACACCTCTGTTGAGTCTGAGACCCTGACCTGGCCCATGGTGCATTGCTCTACATTGTGTGGAGGTACTGCTGGGAGATGGGAACATACCAGCCTGGAGATCTTGAAGTAAACTATTTAACTATGCTTTTAGTTGTGCATTTTGTTTGACTGTAGCTTTGGATTGCCTTTTTCAGTGTCATGTTCACTCAAAACTAGCAGGTTTCCTCTGTTCATCTGCCCCAGGTCCTGAGCTACCAACGTTGCTGCAGGGACAGGGAGAGGAGGGAGAGGAAGTCTCCTGTATTAACTCTAGTTTAGCCTACTTAGAGAATTCAGACTATTGTTATGTGTCTTGACTAGTGAATTGCTGCTTTTACAGATAAAATATGAATAGGCTTTAACAGGAATATGAACATCTATTAAAGAGGAGAATGCAAACTGATTTAAGATCCTCTGGTTGGCCCTATTCTAGAAATGTTATTATTTTTGCAAGTAAATTACATGACAGTTCCACAAGCTCTGGACAACATCTACCGAAGTCAACTCTGAAGGACTGAGACTTTCCTGTTTCCACGTTGTTTCAGTGTACTCTTCCAGGTGGCCTGTAAAGTCAAACAAATCCCAGCTGAAACTTCCTGTTGCAGACCAGATTTTCAACCATTACAGTGTGGCAAACTGGTACAGGCATCACACTAAGCAAAAAACCCTCAAAACCCAAATCCCAAACTCTGAGTCTTGAGTACCTATCCTGAGGCCTGTTTCTAAGGGCTTCCAGTATATAAAAAATTTTCCAAGCTTTGAGAGACTATTGGAATTCTGGAAGTTACAGTGGTGATTCCATGAAAGCTTTGAGGGCCATTTGCAATTTTTTCGTTTCCTTAGGGGTGTGCTACTCTCTTGGTGCACAAATATGCCATTCCTATTAATAGTATGTGAGCAGTGTGTTGACACAAAGAAGCAATATACCCCCTAGTGACCGGATCAGAAAGGGCCTATCCAACAGACAGAAATTCAATGTTACAAATCACTTTTTCATGCTTGCAAGGTGATGTTTGCACGTTTCTTGGGGACATGTCTTCCTGGGGTGCTGCTGAGTGCCGGGCATCCAGCTCCAGCTGAGGAATGAGCTAGGCAGGTTCAGAAGGAGGCCTTGTTGTTTGTGTGGGGTCTTCCACACCACACACTGTCACACTGCACAGAATGAGCACAGCCCTCTCACACCAGCAAATCAGCTGTGCCTCAGCAGTACGCTAATATTTTCAAGCTGCTGAAGTAATTAGTCTTCCCCCATTTCTGACACCATTACTGCTCATCCAGCACCCAGTGCCCTTAACCGTGCTGGCAGCAGTGATGCCGAGTGGCACACCACGTTGGCCGTATTCACCCACGAACAAGCCCTGATCGTCCCTACTTAGGTCCTCATGGCCACAATAAAGCTCTCACCGGGTAGATGGCAACAAGACAGCAGGCAGAATGTCTGCACACAGCACAAGCAAAATCTCTGACTTATTTATGGGTGAATGGATAAAGCCAAGAACCTACATATGTGTAACATAAACAAGCACACCTATGTGCACACCAGACCACACTGTCAGTTGTCTCACTCTTTTGTTTCAACTTCCCAGCCAAGCAGTGCCTTCTCCCAATGTCTTTCCTATCTCTTATTTACTCTGCAGTTTATCTCCACATGTACCTTGAAACAATTTTTTGTGCTTCTTTCTAAACAGACAGTAAAGAAGAGTAAATCTCCTGTTCCCTGGAAAGAGAATGATCTGAATATCTTCCTTGCCAAATCATCAGTCCCAGAGAGCAGCAAGAACATTCCCATTTACAGGTTTTCATATGCCAAAGTACATTGGGTTTATCATTGGTTTAATGCATAAAAAATACAATGGGCTGGAGTCCTCTAGCTGCAGCAGAGTACGTGGGAACTTCATCTTTTACAGTGATGTCTTGTATGGAAGATGTCCTTGATTACCAGCTGTAAGTTTACTTGCTCACAGCTAGTCCAGAGGTATTTTTGCACCCAGAACCTGGTGCCTGAGGAGGAGAGTAGTTTAGGTGTTTGTGACCACAGGTGGGTCTAGCTGCAGCAAAACAATTGCACAAGGGAAATAAGATGCATGGATAGCAGCATGGACAGGACTTTCTGGACACCAGGACTAGCAGCTGCCAGAGGCAGCTAAAGAAGAAGCACTATATGAAGATGGGAACTAATGCAAAATTTTGCCAGCTGTGCTGACCACCTGTATGATGGTCCTGCTGATGGTCAGGAAGCTGAGAACACCAGGGGCACAAAACAGTTCTCCATCACCTTCACAACCTACTCTAGGCATCTCAGTGTCACAGACAGGATGGAAGGTATCAAAAGGACAGTGAGGAACTCTGCACATGGGAGGTGCAGGTGTACCCTCCTGCAGTCCATTTAGCCTGGACTCTGCTAGACCCACCACTTCAAGAGTAGCCAGATCCTTGCATGCAGTGGTAAAACTATTAAGCATTTGGGTTTTGGTTTTTTTGCTCCAGAATCTGGGTAGGTATCCAGGTAGGCTTCAAAGGTGAAAGACCACCTGAGGAACATCTGAACAAAAAAGGGACCTGAATGGCTTCCACCCACCCAATACTACAGCAACCAGGGAAGCATCTGTTGGCACAGCAAGACCAGAGAGGAGTGCAATGCTGCTCTGCATCTTTTTTCCACTCACTGTAGAGGACATAAGGAGAGGCTGTCCAGTTGACAGAGATAGTTTCCACAATAATATAATGGGTGGATGGCTGATTGGAAAAGTTTTTTATTCCCTAAGCACAAAAAAAAAAATGCATAGGTTTGTAGCTCAGGTTGCCTTTTCTTGTTGCTGTCTTTGAAGTGGGTTTGGTTTTTTTTGAAGGAATAATCCATCTCATCACAGATAGAATGGTTTTTTAAACAGGAATGGAAGAAAGGTCCAGGTCCTCACATATTCTTTATCACAAATCTGTTCAAGTTGCCACTCTCCATGTGGGCTGCTCCATATTTTGTGGCTCACATATTCCAGAAGAATATTCAGAGGCAAGTGGGAGAGACTATACAAACCTGAATGAGCTCTCTCAGAAACCTGATCTCCTCCCTAACCATCTCAAATGGCAGCAAAGCTATTCTGAATGTTCAGTCCAAATGAGGGTTGAGAGAGAAAAGAGAAACAAGGATCAGGTCCCCAAATGCATTAGCTGTAATGTGCAGCCAGAGTGATGCTAATCCTAACACAAAATCTGTGCACTATTTTAGGCCACAGGAACATGGGCGTCTCCATGGTGTGTGTGCCTTGGTCCGCCTGAAAGGCAAGTAAAGTGGCTTGCCATTGGCAGATCCTAATCTTCCAAATACTGGTGGTAAGTACTTGCCTCACGTCTCAAGAGAAGAATTGACAGCCACATTCAGGAAACCTTGAGAAAGGCAGAAAACCATGTCATATGATGCTGATGATCAGACCATCTTGGGTATTGCCAGTCAAATTTCCTACAGTTGCCAATATTCTGTCTGGACACTTTGATTTGCAAGAATGCCCTGGTTTGCTATAATCTGTCCCAGAGTGGGATTTCACAATGTTATGCCTGTTCAGCAGACTGGCATATCTCAACCAGTCTTATTATCAGACAGTGCAGTTTACAATTACATGACAGCAGTTAACCCAATTTGGCATATCTTGTGGCAGTCACAAGAGACATGTTTCTTCAGGATAGAGAAGGCTTTAAAACAAGTTGCCCTTGTTTGGTGAGAGTTGCAGCTCCTTTGTTGAAGCCTGAATGCTCTGTCAAGAGGACGGGGATGCATAAAACACATGGAGTCATGAAAGGAGCAAAGATTCCCTTTCAGAATCAGTTGTTTTCAGAAAAGAAAACAAATCATGGTGCTAACAGTGACTCTTTTCCCCCTCTTTTTTTATTTTTTTCCCAGCAGAGTACATAGTGCACTGCACAGATGAAATGGAGCAAGATTCCACAGAAGGGGTAAACAGGGAGATCTTTAACTCCCAGAATGGGCTGCTCCATCAGAGGTGAAAAGTTAAATGCACCCTGCAGCAATCGTTCAACTTGTAAAGATTAAAATTAATGTCTTGGCAAGATCCTTTAGGGAGTATTATGGAGAGTGATTAATGCAGTCTTCTTTAGCCGTCATTACCTCCCCCACCCACACCTCAAAAACTTGATCATCTGCATTTCTTCCTTTTATTTTTATTATTTTAAGATTGTTATCACTATACTGATTTGACAGGAGCTTCTGACTGGAGAAGGAGCACAGCCATCATGCCTGTGTTCAGATACATCTGCCAGCTACAGAGTAAGGGATCAGCATGAGCAGAAAGAAGAGGACTGGAGTTAGGATGTGCTGTGCAATTAAAGTAACTATCTACTTAAGACAAAAGCTATCTTCACAGGCTTGCATTTCTATTCTTGTAAGAATATGTGGAACATATTCACAATATGGGAAGCTTTGTCACTGCTTGTCACTTTAAAATAAGGTAGGGACCATGCACTTCTTTCTTTAGAGAAAATCTTTCTGATTTGGCAATCAGAGGTAATAACATGAATGATAGGTATTGTCTATGGGATCACACAGGCCATTTCACAATGGCTTTCTGCTTAGGAAACTGCTGCAAGATCTTCATGTGTACAACTAAAACCTCTAGTGTCCCAGCATTTTGAGAGTGCCTGGTAGTTCCAAAGGAGTGAAAAAAGGCTTTGGTGCTCATCCAGTACAGATCTGTACCCTGACCGGATAGGTGGGCGCTATAGCAGGAGAGAAGGTTCTGGAACAAAGAACTTAAGCATGTGGTCATACCTCAAAAATGAAGGTTTCCAGGGAGTCCGTGGGATATTAATAAAGTTATAGAATCATAGAATTGTTTAGTTTGGAAAAGACCTATGAGATCATCAAGTCCGACTGTTAACCCAGCACTGCCAAGTCTACCACTTGACCACATCCCTAAGTGCCACACCTACATGTCTTTTAACTACCTGGAGGAATGGTGACTAAGCCACTTCCTTGGGCAGCCTGTTTTTTCCTAATATCCAGTCAGAACCTCTCCTGCTGAATCTTGAGGCCATTTCCTCTTGTCCTGGCACTGGTTGCCTAGGAGAAGGGGACAATCCCCACCTGGCTACAGCCTCCCTTCAGGCAGTTGTAGAGAGTGATAAGATCTCCCCTGAGCCTCCTTTTTTCCAGGCTAAGCACCCCCAGCTCTGTCATCTGGTCCTCACAGAGTTTGTCCTCCAGACACTTCACCTGCACTGTCGCCCTTCTCCATTGCCTCACCAGTGTCCTGTTCGTGGTGAGGGGCCCAGAACTGGACAAAGGACTCGAGGTGTGGCCTCACCTGTACCAAATACAGTGGAAAATCCCTGCCCTGGTCCTTCTGGCCATGCTATTGCTGGTACACACCAGGATGCCACTGGCTTTCTTGGTCAACTGGGATCCTTAGGAAAAACACCTAGAGAACACATGCTCTCTAGTGTTCAATGGGTAAATGGCATTTGGGTTGCAACCAATTCCTGTGTCTGTCTTGAACATTTCCCAGAAAAACGCAGACCTGAAATATTCCCACAGCACCTCATCAACTCTTCCTGCTGTAGGAGCCAAGCAGGCTCTTTACTGGCCACCTGCAGATGACCTAGGCCGTGTCTGCATAGCTTTGTTTGCCCCTACATCCACTGCCATGCTCCATGCTACTCGAAGGAAAGCTTCAGCTTCCTCTTCAGAAAACCTTCCTGTGCAAATGAGGTGATGTTTAGCAGAGGGCAGGTGCCCTCTCGTAAACTTTAGTGGGGCTGTAAGTTTGCTGGGCACATGATGTCCATGTGCATAGGCCAGGCAGTCCAGCTTTGGAGAAAAATCAGCAGCACAAATATTACACACCCTCCCTAGACAAATGACACTTTTTCTACCTACAACATTAAAAAAGAGGGTCTTGTTTTAGTCAGCATTAACTTTAAATTTCGCCCTTTGTTGGTACGTCAATACAAAATCACTGGTCTGTATGTTTGACTTAGTCAGATCCGTGCAATCCCACCGGTATCAATACAAATGTATGGGTATGAAACAGCTGCACAGGACTTGGTAATAATTTCTGTATGTTCAGACCTAAAGTCTTGTTTTTCACACTGTTAATATTTTAGTCTCAGACAGGATTTTGGTGACTCTTGCTAGAGGGTTTTATCTTTTATCTAGTTATAATGTTTTAGGACAAAAAAAACCCTCCCCAACCTTACAACAATCTGAACAAAATAGTCATTACTCTATTGATAGATCTGCTTAATACAATATGTTGTTCTGTCCTCGGTCCAGCCAAGACATCTGTTTGCTTGGCTTTATGGTACTCAGCACAATGAATAATTTGCCTCCAGTCATTTGCAGACCCAGTGTGTTGTGCTGCCTAACTCTTAGGAAACTTCCACCTGGTCTCCTCCAGATAATCCAGCTATGTCTCACTCCTTACTCCCAGAGCAGCAACTGAGGGATCCGCCTACCTCCTCCTCTCTCAGGATGAAACCCCAAAACCTGTAGTTACAAAGTCTCTCCTGTTGCCTGCACAAATTGCTCCTTCCCAGACACATGAAGCCTGTTTTGGAATGCCTTCATGGGGCTATAGCTATGTAGGTAATAATAAAGGAGAAAAAGAAAGAAAGAAAAACTACTAATAAATTGTGTCTTTCTCTGGTTCTCATAGCACAGCTCAGAGATGCCTGTCTCTACAAAATAGCATGGTCCAATTTGAACGCACTTTCGGGAAGAGCTCACACTATCCCCTGGGGCATGCCCCAGGACTGTGCTCACTGTAGAAAGGACACACAGACATGTAAGGGGTAGGGGCCTTAGTCTTTCTGTGTTTTCTAGTCCACAAAAGAGGTAGCATCTGATGGGATGTAGCCAGTGCACATCTTGGCAGTCCCTGCTGCCTGCAGACAGGGTGGCTGGCTGAGGGTTCTCTCAGCCAAGTAGACAGTCTGGAGCAGGACAAGGTGGGAAAGCCTGGCCAAAACGCATTTGCATGCATGGCTGGCTTTCTTCTACATATTAACTCCCATAAAAGATGTCTTTGTTTAAATTATCCAAAGCTGTTCAGTGGAGTGTCAGTGAATGATGAGGTAGTGACCTATGGGTCTGAAAAATTACTTTTTATGGGCTTCACAGTGGACCAGAATTGAACTGTGACTCCAGATGCTGGGAAGAGCAGTGCTATGGGGCCAGAGCAGGAAAATCCTTCTGGCATGGGGGACTACCCTGTCTACCCATGGGGATTTGTGGGAGTTTTCTGTACTTGCTTAAAGCCCAGGCAGGTGAGGTAGAAAGCAAAGGCATCTCGGGGCTAAGAGCAGGCATCTCCTGGTGGGGATGGCACAGAGGCTCTAACCTGAGGAAAGGCTCCCTTTCCCTTCACACCTCTCACATGGTTCTGGGAAAAGGCCAGGACTGACCCAGCTGAAGGACATCTGCCCTATATCCATTCCCAGAAATCCCCTGCCATTCATAAGTGAGGGAGGCAAGAGGACCTACCAAAGACTAAATTTGGAACCCAAAGCCAGTTACTTGCATACCTCTCCCAGACAGAGAAACATTTTGTTGCTCTCCCTGTGCCAAGTTTGCATCTCCCAGGTATGCTCCAACTGTAACAGCCCTATCCTCCGGTTTGCAAGTCTTAGAAAAAAGCCAGAGCAGGAGACACACATTTCAGAGGGAGCATGGCAGGACACAGGCAGTGCCCTGCCAGGAGCGGGGCCTCTGTGTCCCCTGAACTGGGACTCGTCATGAGAAGCCCCTCCTAACACAGCTGTAGACATTCTGTGAACTCCTCTCCCCCTGACCACAAAGGCAATAATTTCAGTTTTCTGTGGCAGAGGTTTTTAGAGATCTTAATTATAAGCTCCTGGGGGAGTCCCAGCTGTATGTCAGGCTGATCGCAGGGCAAGATGCTATTTATAATCTATGGTATTAAGTGCTAGTGAGGAACAAGGGTAAATGTTATAGTACTGCTTAAGCAGCCTTCTCATATCTGGCCTTGGGCAGATCTGGAAAAATCAACCTTTGGGCCTCCATCATGTATTCAAGAACAAATAGGTCTTTGACAGGGCTGTTGCTGTTTTCTGTCTGTAGCTGCTGGTGCCAGGAACTTTAAAACTCCAGTTTATAAGACAGAAAATACCAAATACCTGATGACAAAGGAAAACAGTAAATCTAACAGTTCTGAGGTTTTTCTCAAGATATTTGGGGAGTTTAATTCATTAAGTGGTAAAACAGGTAGCTCAGTACCTAGAACAATATGAAGGCTTGGAGTACCACCAATCAAAAGTTGGAATGGAAAGTAAGCTGAACTTTTTTACACTCAAAACCAGCCCAAACTTCAGGCAAATATTCTCCTCAGCTTTAGAAAAGCCGGTTCTGCGATTGCTCAAAAGAAAACTGGAGCACTTTTGGATAATTTGTGCTTTAAACAGTTAAGTGGCATAGCTCATCCATAGTCATTTACCCAGAGACCACTCCATTTTGATCTACTGATTCTGGAATTATAATGTTTCTCTGTAAGAAGAGAAGACAAAGAACAATCTGCATCTCTGGGGACCAATTCTGATCTTTTCAACCTGTGTTGCCAGAAGAAAGGGATGTCTGACCAAAGAGACATATGACAATTTACAAACTGCTGCAGCTCTGCTGACCACCCTTGCCTTCTGGGAAAGTTCTTTGGCTCCCAGGCAGTGTTGTGCACTCTGTAAAGAGGTGCTCTGTTATTTATTGAACACACAAATGAAAAATCACATAAAACCCCTGTGAATAGTCAGAGCAAAAGAAAAGTCAGATTTTTGCCTTTGAACAAAGCAGCCATTCTACTTCAAACCTCTGGCTTGACAGTTGGGGTTTTTTTGTCTTTTCCCAAATATCCTTGCATATTTAAATCACGATGGGATTTGCTGAATTTAACTATGGCAAGGCATTCATTTGGCCCTTCTCCCAATTAAGCTTCATAGAAAACACATGTAAATCTTTCTATTAAACATTTCAAAAGCACTAATAATTCCTTGTTTGGTCAGTTCCCTTCTTTCAAGTAAAATGTGTTTAGTGCTCAGCTACGGCCCTGACCTAGGCTGTGGACATGAGGAAGCAAATCTGTTTTATTCTTTCCCATTTAAACTAGAAATTTTTAGACAGTGTCCAGTTTACCGAACTCTATATTTCTAGAATGTTTCACGTAGAAGCAAAGACTGGGAAAAAACCCTTCTGTCTTGCAGAATATGGTCCACCAGAGACAGTGGCACTACACAAGCCCTTTCATAAAGAGATTTGTCCTCTATGTTCTTGCTGACAGGCTATTCCAGACCAGTACAAATCGGAAATTTAAGATTAAGGGGTAAAAGAGAAGGGAAAAAAATTGCAGCACAGTATTGCTACTGTTTAAAACAAACTAATGTTTCTAGCCAGCTACCCCAGGTCACCAATTTAATTCTCCCAGCTCAGTAGGATATTGTAAAGTGATTAGTCCAAATGCTTAACCTCAATTCTGGATGCTGCAGATTGCTTCTAAGAGGAAGCAAAATTGACATTTCATTCAAGACTTTGTCTAGCACAGTATGATTTCTCTTATGAAGCACTGACAAATGCCCTACTTTTCCCACTGCTGTGGGGCACTTCCCCACTCATCTCTCTAAGCCTTTTGCTGCCCAAAACAGGTCAAAAAATGTACCGTTCCTTGGCCTTTTTCTTCCTTCTGACACTCCCTCGATTCCATGGGTACCACCATGGAATCAGTTGTCTCTCACTTCATTCTTAGATATGGTATCTCCCATCTTCAGTGAAGTATATAATTTCTCACATATGTAAGAAATATAAAACAGTCACCCCTTTTTCAGCATAAGTACATTAAATCTCCCAACTCCAAATATCCATACCTTTCTGTGTCATCCCTCAGCTGAAATATTTCACCATGAATAGTATCAAACCCTGGGATCTTTTCTTTTCCCATTGCTTACCCAGACATCAAATGGCAAAAGACTGCACCTTGTCCTGTGGTCAGTGCTTTGCTTCCATGTTTCCCTCTTTCAGGGCCTTACCAAAAGGTGACTGAGAATCTAAGCAAACAGTTATTCTTATGACTGTCTATTCTAGCAAGCCTCAACAACTTTCAAAGCGCTCATTTGGTCAGGTGCTTTGGGCTGCACAGGCTACAATGCAAGTGATGTTTTGGTGATTTCTCTGTAGATAAAATATCCCAATCCACAGGACTGCCTGCTGTACTCTACTGCCTCAGTTTGCCCTCTCCTCTACAGAAAGCCATGTATGCACCTATCCTTATTCATAAGAACATAGCCTGAGAGGGTGCTGTCAGAATAAAAGGTTTTAAAAATAATTTACAGCTGTTCTGGAGTCTTCTTACAAAGTGACACAAGTTAATATGAGAATTATGTTTTGCTTTAAGTCTATCATCTATTTCATTTATTTTAGGGTTGCTGAATGAGTAATGTCTGTCCTTTTAAAAGTGGAGGCCTCTAAAGGAGATCTGCAGGATCTACCATCCACTGCATTTTTCAAGTAGTTCTGTGACACATCAGCTGGTATCAGGCATCTGATCTCCTGTAAAAGAGGCCTAAAAGATGTTTTTCCGTATTGTTTTCCTCAGTTTACCCTGATACAGCTTCCTTTTTTGTTTTGCTATGCTTCTTAAATTATCATCTTGGCAAGGGCAAAACAGTCCCTCTTGCTTATCAAAGACTGAAGCAATTTGTACTGTTATTTAACCTAATATCTCTGGCTCTCTAAAACTCATATCTTTAACCTTTCAATTTCTCCTTTATGTCTAATGTGGCAATGTCTGCTCCATCCCAAGGTAATTGCTGTACTGGGATGTGTGTTTGTTTGAAAACATGAAGGACATTTGAGGGGAAAATGGCAGTTCGAGACTTAATAAAACAGGGTTGCTGCTTGATCATAGAAATTTTGCCCAGAATCTGCAGGGCAGCTGTGGGGGGCTCTGGGCAGCACAAGAAAGACATGAACCTGTCAGAGAGAGTCCAGAGAAAGGCCACAAAAATAATCAGAGATGGAGCACCTCTCCTGTGAGGACAGGCTGGGCAAGTTAGGACTGTTTAAGCTGGAGAACAGAAGGCTGCAGGGAGACCTTATAACACTTTCTAATACCTGAAGGGAGCCTAGAAAAGAGCTGGAGAGGGACTTCTTGAAAGAGCATATAGTGATAGGACAAGGGACAATAGATTCAAACTGATCAAGAGTAGGTTTAGATTAGATATTAGGAAAAAAATTCTTTATTGTGAGGGTGATGAGGTACTGGAACACATTGCTGAGAAAAGCTCCATTCCGGAAAGAGTTCCAGGACAGTTTAGATGGGGATTTCAGCAACCTGGTCAAGTGGAAGGTGTCCCTACTATGGCAGGGGGGTTGAAACTAGATGGCTCTTAAGGGGCCTTCCAACTAAAATCACTCTATGATTCTATGAAAAGAAAGCCATATACACAGTAAAAGATGCTGTCAGTATACCCCTTTGTTTTGACTTGAAAAGTCAAAGTCTAGTTTGAGGATGATAACGAGAGAGGGTGAACTCTGGATGAATAGGAGACATAAATGCAGGTAACATGTGCCTATATATTGCATGTTCTCATCCTCCCCACAGGAGAGAAAAGCAAATTGGAGAGGTACCTTTTCTACTATGTATTTCTCACATTCCCAGCTCAGAGTGAGATGCTACTGGAGTGCCAGACATAGAATGGGGGCTGATGTAGAGACAGAATTATCCTACAAATTAGGGCGATTCAAAACCCACAAATCATCCTGACAAGCAAAGGAATTAACCCTGATTATTAGTGGAGACTAGAAACCAAATGTCAAAGCCAAGGACACAGCCCCATTCGGGGCTGGAGATTTTCCAGCTGATTGTACAAGCAAAGAAAATATGGTGCAATCCCAGGCCTCCAGATGGGGAATGGGGTTAATCCACTAGAAAAAAAGGTACATAAGTATCCAAAATCAGGAAAAGGAGAAATCAAATTTCTCCTATCCAATCAGAATAGAGAATAAAAGATACAGAATTAAAACCTGAAGCCTCATATGGCCTATTTCGGGTATACAGTATATGGAGCAATTTTGTTTCTGGCTTCCACAGACTTTAATACTCTAATCATTTACTGAAATGGAGAGTTGTTGCAGAAGAATATCCAGTTATAAGGTGGCAGCTGCAGCACTAACTGCTGCTGATCCTGCCCAGTGCTGAGGCCATATGCTACTGGAGATTTCTGTTTCTGGCAGTGTCCCTGTGTTGTGCCTCCTCTACCCACAGCCTCCTTGCTGCACACAGTTTGAGCATGAGGCAGTGTGTCAGCAGGATGAGAAAAAGACTGGTGTCCACAGAAAGATGGAAAATGGGAACAGGGGCCTTTAGATCACAAGCAGGTGCTATCTGAGCTTGCACAACAGCTTGAGAGAGAAATCAAGAGCAAATTAAAGATGGCATATTTTTCACTAAAATCATAAGCAGGCAAAGGGGCCACTTCTTTAACAGCTCAGCTGTGCACAGCCTTATGTGTGCTCTCCCACAGACACACACAGAGTTTCACATGTGGTATAATGGAATGCCTCTGCCAGTGAGCCAGGAGTGCAAATTAATCTGCTTTGATGGCAAAACTACAATTACATTAGGAACAAAATTGAATAGAGAAAAAAAATTAGGCTACTGTCATAAAATGTTGGCCCGTGCTATTATTCAAATAGAAGACCACCAAAACAAAAGCCAGTTGTTCCAGAAAATTGTTTTAGTGATTTAGTATATAATATTTTTCCAAGTCAATACTGAAATCCTACTCCAGCAAATGACTAGGAAGAGCTATGCTGTTAGAGGATCTGTAAAAGAAAGTGCTCTTTAAAAGGTCCCATGGCACCTTATGTGAGAGCAAGAGACATTAATCAAAGTGTCTAGAAAATAATCCGTATCTTGACTGTTATATTCAGAAAATGCTTAGAGTTCTCTGCAGTTTGTCATCCTTATTTTCTTTCCTGAATTATTGGGTGCTGTTGTTGTGCTCTGCTCAGCACTTTCCCAGATTTCATCTTGTCAGTGGCTGCGTACATTAGTGAAAGAAAGCACATTAAAGCATGCCTTCCAAATAAGGAGTGACTTACACAGATATTCTGAGCATTACTTTTATTCCACAAAACTCTGGACACTTATGTCAACTAGAAAAGCTACTTTTCCTAGCGTTATCAAGTTTATGCAAAATGCTACTGGAATTCAATCTGCATTCATCTTCTTACAAAGTCTGAGATCCTAAATCAGCAAAGCATTTCAAACTGGTTAATGATTGCACTGATTTTAACCCACAAGTAAAATTAAAACTGTATTTCATTAGTTGGCCACATCAGCACTTTATTAGTCTGAGTTCCATCTAAAAGTGCTCAAGAGAAGTAACTGGAATCTTTAAATGACTAATGTTAGCCTTAGTAAAGGCTGAAAACTGCATTTGTCCCACTTATTCATTAGAGACTTGCATAAAGTTCCCACCTCAGCATGGTCAGTGCATGACTTGACTGTAGCAATGCCAAAATTTAGCACCAGTGCTCAGGTTCCAGTGTGCCAGGGTCTTCCCTCTTGGTTTGTAATATTGCCCATGTAATCACTTGCAATGCAGAGAATAAAAACCAAGCTTTCTTAGGTATTTTCATGCAGACTCCTGTCTGGTAGATGCTGTTATCCATTGAAATAATGTATTGCCAGTAAAAATAGTGTTTGAACAAACCTGCATTTTTGGGCCTGTGTCATTCTCTCAGGCCACCTTTATTGTCACTTTGAAGGGTTATGAGGACACCGATGACATTCCGCAAGAGCTGGCACTGGCAGCAGGATGTGTGTACCAAATGTAAACGTTAATGTAGTTCCCATTGCATTATCCTGGGAGAGCAGTTTAGGAGGGAATAGAGTTTTATCCTTCTTCCAAGTCTCATCACTACCTATTCAACACAGGTGCATTCACATCTGAGGTGTCAGAATGTTTGACATAATTGTCTGCCTTGCAAGGGTTCAAACAGGCCCAAGCTTCCCATGCTTTCTCAGCTGCTGCACTTAATCTTGGCAGGAACACCCCATAACCTCAAAAACAGAAAGTTTTGCATTGGAAAGGACATTAAAGATCATCTAGTTCCAACCGCTGCCATAAGCAAGGGCACTTTCCACTAGACATTGCTCAAAGCCCCATTCAGACTGATAAGAAGTCATATCCAAAGCTCATTTTTTATTCTTTAAATCTTTACGGAAGCTTTCCTTTGTGAGGCTAA
>WAAE01003008.1:0-24280 GCA_013400495.1 Nicator chloris
ATATATTAAATATGCAACCAGCTGGTTGTATTATATGATTCTGCAAACATACAGATATATTTTATTGCTTGTTTATTAATATCAGCCATCATTTAGAAAAGCCACATTGCTGGTTGATCCAGGGACACCTCTTTAGGAAGAATGTCTTTGCCAACAACTTATCTTAAAGATCAAAACCAACTTGTGATAGACTTGGAAAAATAAGGTGACCCAAAGGAATTTACAAAAGATAAGGAATGTGTAATCTGTCTTTGAACTCAGCAGGACAGGTTTGGGCAGACATGGAAAAGAGGCAAGTACTGCACTCACAAACACCTTGGCTCTGACTCCTGATGCTTACACACAGGCCGAACTAGAGATGCCCCACTAAAGTCACTTCCTAAAATTAGGGAAATAACTAAATTCTCTGACAAGCCAGCTCTTTGAAGGTTAATATTTGCCATAAAAATCTGTATAACCAAGTCAAATACGACAGCATTCAGACATGAGATCAGGAAAGAGTTCAAAATGAAGCTGCAATTGCTCTCATTTAGATAAGACGCCTTCTAGTCAGCCCAGCCTGAGTGAAAGTTTGTTACCCTTTCCCCACCACAATTCTGGCAGCTGGGACAAAGACTGACAGAGGAGTCAGATCTTCCAAGGGAATGGGCTGGGCGTTGTATTTTTCCAATATGAAAAACACAAAAGATATTTTTCTATACAAATAAAAATCAAATACTTTGAAATAGCATACAGATTTTAGATTAATTAAAGGTAGGTATAGATCACAGAATCATGTGATTGTATAATCTTTCAAATTGAAAGGGTCCCATAAAGATAATAGATGAGGAGGTCTATTTTCTGTTAGGGTTAAAAGAAAGAAGTAGACTTTTTTTAAAATTGGGTCTATGTTCCTATGTTTTTTCACATTTTCCTCTTGGTCCTATGAGGTATATGACTCATTACTAACTGGGGAACAAAGACAAAGTACATGTTTCAAGCACTCAAACTGTTCAAGCAGGTGATCCTTGTGCTGTCTGGGATGTGTGTAAATGTTTGTGCATGTTGCATGTGCATGCCTGTGATTGTGTACAGTCCTCATCCTCCATAGCCTCTCTGCTATTATCTATCCACAGTCAAGAGCAATTTCTTTAGGATGGCACTCAGCATTTACCAGAGTCTTGGGCATGTGGCAGCCAGAACAGTGGAATATCCTTTTGATAGATACACAGACACACAGATAGAGGAATTACTTATGACAACTTTGGATTGAAGGAAAAGCTATAGCAGGACCTTTGATATCTGTGCAACTTGATGATAGAACTACTTCTGTGCCTAATACATTACCTTTACTTCCATAGTTCAACACTGTCCACATACACTTTTTCTAAAAGGATAGAGAAAGCTCTCTGCTTTGAAGGACAGATGTCCGGGTATTATCCACAGCTATAGTTTGAGGCATTTGCTACATTCAATTCTTCTCTTCAAATTGTGCTGCTGTCCTCATCCCCACAACAGCTTGTTGAGAAATAACTAATCAGCAAAATTTGCAAAATATTTGTACACACAGATATGTTCTGACAGAACTTCACCAGTACCATGATTAGCTGTGATCTCTCACAGAAGGCCATGAGGGGGAACAATAGTTTTAGGCTTTGTTTAGATAACTTGGATCTTACCTAAAAGAGACTGAAAGAACCTCCAAGATGACGGACTACAAAAGCCAGAATAATGCAAGTTCATAAAATTCCTTTCATAAATTGCAGAAAGTCATAAATTGTAGGAAGTCAGACGAAAAACATTTGATCTTTGCCCCAAGAATTTTTACTAAAAATCTACTTTATTCTCTCGTGTTTGTGGTTAAAAATATTTTTTTAATTTACAGCCTCAGTACTGTCATAGTTAATTTATGGCTTTGTGTTGTTTCACCTCGGCCCTTCAGTTTAAGCAGCTGTATTATCTTCCTGATGTTGAATGAAAAAACACCCCAAAGACATTTTTAGACAGACTACCTCAACCTTTGATTTGTTAAAAAAATATTGTCCTAGGTTACAGTGTAAGATGTATCCAAAAGTATGTATTCTGTTACCATCTTCATAAACTGTTGGAAGCGGTGGGACAGTGTTCCCCATCCCCTCCATGACTCATCCCTGATAAGCTCCTGGGGCTATTTTCTGTTAATGGGCCAGCTGTTGACACCAGGTGCAGCAGAGNACTTCTGACTTGGAGTGTCTCACTAGTTTTGCTTTCAAACCAGCACAAATATAGTTGCTGCCACTTATTATACAAAAGGACTTTATGCTTGTGATCTTCCAAACAGACCTTCTGTGCCTTTGTCCCATTCTGAATCCTGCTTCCCTAGGCATGGACAGCTACTCTTATACATGGAGTGTAATACCAATGATTCATATAAAAAGGCTCTATTGTTTCACTCCTTCTGTGTGGATATATCCTTCCTTGCCTTTTTCACAGACACATCACTTCATCCAGATTTCCTGTGACAGATCAGCATACACAAGTTTTCCTCCTCTTCTGTCATTCTCAATGATTAGCTCCCAAATTTATGACAGAGATTCCTGGTATTAGTCTCTAAGTGCATGACCCTACACTTCACAGCCTTGGATTCCTTCCCATCTGTAATACTTGGGTCCTCAAGGTCGTTCAACTTTTGTCCTAATCTCTTCTGTATCCAGCTCAACTACTGGTTTCTCATAAAGCACACTGCAACACAGCAGGCTGTCTTAAAGTTTGATTATACTTTGGTCAACGTCCTATTTATTTCCATGCTCTCATTTCCCATTTTCCATCCTGTCTCTGTCTGTATGCACAGTAAAATTATTCTTACTGAGAAGGAAAGCAAAATATTAATCTAGTCTGAGACTATATTTTGATTATCTTTAAACTGTACCTAGTCATCACAGCATGGCATAGTGATTCTTTACGCCTTGACCTCTTTTCCCACACAGATACAGGTCTAGGAAATCTGTTATCTGTTTTAACTTTTTTTGTTGCTTTCTTTAAAGACACAGCTTAGTTTAGCTTTCAAAAATCCTCACTTTATGTCAGTATTTCTTGGCTTTCTAGGCAGAGGTCTCTTCACTAACCTCTCTGCCATATGATTAATCATAATATGCACCTTTCAGGCTTCAGAATTCTTCTTCGATCTTTTGCTTGCCTACAAGATCCTCACAACCTTCACAGCAAACACAACATCTCTGGGCTCCTCACCAGTTTCTTTTGCTTCTCAGTCCAGCAGAGTCTCACATGGGCAAGAGTCATGGGCAGCACTCATGATGTTTATGGTTGGACAGAGCTTCCCAAGGTTGTGAGGGTCCATTTGGTGCACAAAGGATGTTGAGATGCATTTGCAGGGTGCCTTCCCATTGCAGCCTGCACTAACAATAGTTATGGAATCTGCAGGTGTAAGATTGCAGGTGCAACTGAAGAAGAGCAAGGGAAAATTACTGTCGTAGGGGCTCTGGAAAATACTAGCCAGGGCAACCTGAGTGACTGCAGAGCTGGAAGTTAAAAGTCAGTTACAGAAATTGCAAATGAGAAGTCCTTTACATTACATGGGATAAGGCATTTAGGGAAGCACATCATTATCCAGTTTCATCTGATGTGTAATTATTTTAAGTGCAATATTTATTGCTAGAGCTTGTTGTTATATAAATATTTCAAGTTTTTGTTGTTAATTTTTGGCTTCATTTTTTTCTGGCTGTGTAAAACATAATACTCTCAGTAAATGCATTGCTATTGTTACTAATTTTAGGACACATATTCCTCAGCTGTTTCTCACTCTTAAGTACCTCCATTCATCTGATCTTCCTTCCTTCAGCTGTGAAGTAAGCTAAACTCTAAGAGTGAGTTCATGTAAGTGTCTTCCAAAAGTATCCTATGTCTTTTAAAGAACTTTTTATCAAAAGTTCCCTTTTTGATACCAGAAGTCCCATTGTCCAAGTGCTCAGGTGGACAATATTTCCTGTTTGGTGAACACCTCCTATTTGTTCATGATTCCAACACCTTTCTTACTCAAAATCCCAAAATATGTCAGGATGGAAGGAACCTGATACAACCCCCCTGCTGCAAGCAGAGCCACCCAGAGACAGTGGCCCAGGACCATGTCCAGAAAGCTTTTGCATATCTCTAAGAGATCTTTTGCATATCTCTAAGCTCCACAACCCCCCTTGACAACCTATGCCAGTGCCCAGTTATACTATCAGTGAAAAGATGTTTCCTCTTGTTCAGAGGGAACCTCCTGTGTTCCATTTGTGTTCATTTTCTTTGGCCATGGGCACCACTGAAAAGAGCCTGGATCTGTTCCCTTTGCCCTCTCATTTCAGGAATTTATGGACATTAACAAAGGTCCTCCTGGAGACTTTTCTTCTGCAGGCTCAACAGTTCCAACTCTCTCTGCATTTTCTCATAGGAGAGATGCTCCAGTCCCTTAATGATGTTCATGACTCTTCATTGGATTCTCTCCAGTGTGTCTGTGTTTCTCTTGTGTCTGGACGCATCACTCCTGGTGTGGTTACACCAGGGCCAAGTAGAGGGGCAGGATCACCTTCCTCCTCCTGCTGACAACACTCCTCCTAATGCAGGCCAGGACATCATTGGCCTTCTTGGCCACAAGGGCTCACTGGCTCGTGTTATTGGCATATCCCATACTTGTCTGTAAGACTGTTATTCCTTTTGCATTCCTATAAATTATTGGGAATACTTTCTGAATTTTCTTGGTTGAATTCATTAATACTTCATCACAACATTCTCACTCTTTTTTTTTTTTTTTTATATTTAAGATTGTCTCCTTGGTGTCTATTTAATAAGCATATTGCTATCCATTTTATCTTGTTTATTTCCCCAATGGAAACTTTATTTTTCTTGATATATGTCCCATTTTTTTTAATTCCAGTCAATCTTGGTTAAATGTCCTTTTTGAAACTTCAGTAGTTCTGCATTAATGCTCTTCCCATGCTTTTCAAAATCATAGTTTAATTTAATAGAACAAGTAGGAGTCCAGCTTCTTCCAAATTTCTTTTCAGTGTCTGATTCACACAATGTTTTAGGTTTAGAACACCTTGCTAATTAATTGCTAGAAGGAAGCAATATTACCTTTACTTGAATATTGTTTAACTTTGTGAATTAATTTGAATATGCTAGAAGGAAGCAATATTACCTTTACTTGAATATTCTTTAACTGGCTGTTTTCCTTTCCTACATATATGGCTTTTGTCAGTGATGCCAAACTGTGCCTGTAAACACAATCTTCTCCTTATTTTTAAATTTAACAATTAAAAAAAATTAGATGTTCTTATGCCCTTTCATTGTGAAATAATTTACACACATTTAGGCAATCTCCTTCTAAAATATTGATTACTGTAAGTGCTTGCCTTTTCACAGCTTATTCTTTCATATAAAAATCATTTTTTGTTTTCAGTTTTGGAGAAAAATTTTTAGGGTGTTATATTTGAGTGGCTATAATCAGCAGCTCTGATTACTTGAAATTGTCCCTTCCACTATCACTGACCCTGAATTTATTTTTCTGACGTTAACATATCACTGAATTGCCAAATTACCTATATATATTAGCTTCTGTAACAATGCTCATAACAACCCTTATAATCTACATCATTCCCATTTTTTCTTAGTAAGGTCTAACTGAATTTTAGAAATTATGTGGTAAGGTCCGATTATATAGGAGAGAAATATCAAGTATGTGAAAAATTGTGAGATTTAATATGGACAAAAAAACCCCCAAAAAACCAAAACCAAAAACAAAAAACCCAACAAGGAAAGAATGCATATATTACACATTTTGAATTCTCTGCTTCAAGCTCATGAGCCACACCAAAAGCTCAGGGACAATCTTGCCCAAGGCAAGACAAGTCCTAAAAGGCTGTTGCTGTAAGAGATATATTAATTATATCCATTCAGGCAGGATTTCTTTAAGAACTCTTACAGATAATACACGGTACTCTGTGGAGGACAAATTGGAAACATTGTCTGTAAAACTAGTACCTTTCTCAGGGAAAATAGTGAAAGTAACTCAGGTGCTAAATTTATACCTAGGGGTTTTGCTGCACATTATCAGGCTATTCCAGAGAGGGAAGGACCTAATGAGGACCCTGACAATGAAAAGGATATATGTATATCCTTACACATAAAACTAGAATGGGTGTTTCTCCTCATCTATGTCATCTAATCAGTTATTGCCAGCAAGCATTTTGGCTGCTATGCAGTATCTGTGAAATTATCCATAAATTTCTAAAGTTCACAGTGGAAGTACATTATTATTGGTTTGCATTCATGTTGGGCGTCTGTTTAAAATGTTTGTTATCCATTTAATCAGGAAGCAAACCTCCCTCCTGATCTGTGAATTACTCATTGGTCAAATGCCAAATCACCATCAAGAGCCAACAGCAAATAATCTACATGATTAGCTTTTAGCATTTCAGGGAGTGGGTTTTGATCTCAAACAGTGAGTGCCATATGGCTCATTGCCTTGTTGTATGATTCCTGGAGTGCTTCTCAGAAATTAGCATTACATTATATTTTTATGATACAATTACCTTCTCTATCTCTTTTCTCCGACATCTTAGGTATCTAAACTTTATTGCATACTATGCAGGACATAAAGAACAGAGAAACAGATCTACTTCATTACTGCCTTTCTGTAAATAGCCAGCATGGGTGCTTCAGCAGGAACAAAAGAGCAAGGCACCTGTATATACTTCTCAATATAATTTCTCAGGTTTTGGCCATCTGTGTCTCATGGGGTTCCTCAGGCATGAGAGATGCATTTGTGTTTGATCTCTTTGGATATTGTTTTCCTCTGGGAATCTGTCAACTCTCTTTTTGAGCCCATAGGGGTACTTGTCTGGAGGTGTTAATTTTTTTTCTTGGTTTTTTTTTGATGATGATGATGATTATCCAGGGTGGAGTGTGCCATTTCCTTCTGATTATAAAGAAACTACATATATACAAGTTCAGCTTGAGTGAATACTGTACAGGTTGAGAAAAAAAATCAGAGAGAAGTATGTCTTTATCAAAGCAAGAGAATATTAAAAAGTAACTAGTTTGTACGAAGCTTAAAGAGTCCTAGCTGTATCAGCGAGTAAGAAAATTCAGTTAAGGAATAACAGTAAATCTATTGCTTGATAGTTCTGCTAAAGGAACATTTAAAGTCCTTTCAGAACTGATGGAATTCTGTCTTTGCATTTGCAGTTTTATTAAGAAACTAATAAATGGAAATATTATTTTGGTGCAATGCATTTTCCCCTTGCAAAATCCAGAAATTTAACATTGTGTTTTGTGTTTTCTCAGTTAGAGATGCTGATGTACACCAGTAAAATGTATTTTTTACTTCACTACCCTCCATATTCCCATCATACCTACAAAACAACTCTTAAAACTCAGGTTAAATGTCTTGTATATTTACAGACTAAGTAAACAAAATACCGAAATAACACAGGAAAATGTTCTTAGCAAGACATAATTTTTGTAACCACAAACTAAAACAGAAGACTAGAAATAAGGGTCAAAACCTTTATCAAGTTAGTAGGCTCTGTATCAAAGGCTTATTGCTCTATTCCTATGTCAGAAATCCTCTACATAGATAGATAGATATATATATATATTAGAGAGAGAAAAAGGAAGTAAGAAATACTATTTGCTTACATGATGACTATAAAATATTCTGGTCATGAGAAAAAGTTACACTGAAAAATTAATGGCTATGTTTAAAAATGTGTCTTATGTTACCTTCTTGAAAAGCACATGATGTTGTGATAATGGACAAAATAATGAAAACCACTGATTTTCTGTGTGAGAAACACCTGTCTGATTTTCTTCTCATGTTTATCTTCTATGACATTCATTCTACATTGGATACCGTATCTCCAATTCTTCTCTCATCCACAATAGCACATCCCAGTGCAGAGCTGCCTGGGTGGGTCTGTCACCTACCCCTAATGCTGCCCCAGAGGCAGTGCCTCAGGATAAGAGACAATGCGATGCTAAAGCATGCATGACATTATGCACAGCAGAGGGACTTGGAGGACCCTGTGTTCATGTAATTGTAACTGATACACGACCCAGCGTGTCCAGCCTTATGCGTAAGGACCTCTGGGAAAGTGAGAACACTACAGAATCAATAAGTAAAGTGCAGCTGCTTCTCTGGGAAACTTTGTTTTTCTCAGATACAGCAATTAAATACAACACATCTTCACGATATTCAGTTTTCTACATCTGTTTCTGAGTGGATGTCAATGGGTTTATCCTCTGACGCTCTAGACCATAAAATGTCACGTCATCATAGCATTTTAGCTGTGGAGATATCGCTGCCAGCTCCTGTGGAACCAGGGTGGAAATGTGCTCTAACTTGTGTTTAACAGCTCCAGCATCTGAAAAGTGTTTTTTCAGCGTAGGCAGCTTTTTGTATATAGTTCCTTGTTTTATGAATGCTTGTTTTGTGGCTGTGCCACTGTGGGGCTGTGGCTGCCGTGGTGATGCCTGTTTGTCCTCAGTGTCCGTGTGTCTATTTTCCCACTGACACAAGCAGCCTGGTGTTGCGGTGGGGACAGCAGCCAAAGGCTGGTGTGTAACATCCAGGATACAGAAGGCAATTCTGTGTAACTGCTCCTTAATGTGTTAACCTATAATTAGTCCTGAGCCAGTAAGCTACAGAAGAAGAGAAGCTTGAAACAGAGCATTGAGTGAGATGGAAAGGATAGTTCAAAGCTCCAATAACCTCTCTGAAAAAGTTCACCTTTCCCTTTGTGCAAGCACTGGAATAGTTTGTTTTCCAAATAATTTCCTTTTGTATACCTGTCCACTTACTACTCAGCAAGTTTTCCCTGGTGTGAGCTACTTTTATACTTTACACACTGTTTCGGTTTTGATTACAACTGTGAAGCTGCTGATGGTACTGGAGCTCAGTGTTTGTTTGGCAGAAGTGTGTCCACCTCTTCCATGCAGAGCCCCTTGGGCTTGTGTTGCTGGCTCTCTGAAAGCAGGAGATTCTTACTTGTAAATTATCTTGTGTGTCCTCTTTCCTTTCAGACTGATGCCACCCAGCAAGCCATGGTGATCCTGGCAGCCATTGGAATCATAGCTTACCAGTAGCCATGTGACAGAGAATAGCAAGCTAAGATTTCCTATAACCTTAACTAGGCCACATGACTGAAGCCAAGTAATCTTTTACTTGTACTCTTCTTCATTATGGCATAATGAAGAACTAGAAGTGAGCTATGTCTTTGCCAATACGAAAAAGAGAAATGATGTTGCTGAAATTCCTCACTGTGTACAGAAGCTATCAGAAAACCAAGATGAGAAACCAAGAGAAAGAACAACAAATGAGAGCCTTTTCTTCAAACCATTACTCAGTGAAGACAAATTTACAAGAAATGTAGCAGGCAGTACAAAAGACGGATTGACGTTTATAGATAACAGAAGTTTGGAAGTTACATGGAGAAGCACTCCATAAGAACACGGCTAAAAGAAGAGATACAGTTAAAGTGTCTTTAAATGAGATCTGGCAATTTGCAGAGACACTGAGAAGAAGATACTGGCACTGCTTGACTTCAGGCACCTAAACTTGGAGTCTGAGCTCCTGTGCAGTCAGCGTAGGCTGCTTAAGAGGGTTGGCCAAAATGAGGAGGTTAACTTTGATATTCAAAACCTCCTTCAAAATGGACATATAGGAAAACCATACTTAGCTACCTATCCCAGGTGTTCCTAGTAAGAAGTTGTAAATAATTTCTATGACGAGCTGTCTCATTAATAGTCAGCACATTTGCTAATGAAGCAGAAGCCACATTCCAGGTATGACCATTTGACCTTGTGTTAGGAATATGTGTTCTGAAATTGTCACTTCAATTCACATAATTAACAAATGGATTATTTGTGTTGTTGCTGATAACTAGGTCTAAATAAGGTTATTGAAATAAATTGACTCTGCTGTGCAAGGAGAGTGAAAATGCTTCCCAATAAAAATATTAATAAGTAATGAAAGGACAGAATTAGATTTAATTAAAAGGGCATATAAAAGAAGGTGGAAAGCCAGAATAAAAAGACAGAGAAGTAGCACTAACTAATAAATACAAATGAGGTGTTGTATTCAGCAGTCCAGGAAGGAAAAGAGACAGACACAAGAGTGTTTCACTTATTTTCAACTACAAAAAATTACTGACTATAGTACAGCCCTGACATGGAATAAAATATTTTTTGTTGTAGGTATGAAAAGATGATGATGCAAACCCAAGTTCTCCATTAAATCCCTTAAAAATTGGCAAAATGTAAATCCAGATTCTATTAATAGTTTTCTGGTAAGTACAATTAATTCCCAAAAATCAAGTATCTGTCTGAAACTATATCTGCAGAGATCTAGGATAGTCTTTTAAGCGAGGAGGGTTGTTTCACTAACAAAATATTATTACAGATTTTCTTTTAATGGGGAAAAAAAAGAAGTTCATTAAAATAATTTTCCTCATCAGGAGATCCTGGCTTACAAATAGTGTAATTTAATTCCTCATGGGTTATTTTCAGCTTCTTTTTCATCAGCTCATCAATTTACCTGTGCCTCATCAACATTTCTTTTCTTTAGATTGAAATGCTTACCAAAGAATTTACTTTTTATCAATCATGTTCTCACAGCTTGCTAGGACATCTAGGTATTTTCTTTAAACACAAATCGGGTTTGAAATGGCTATAATTAAATGGCATACCTGGAACTCAAAAAAGTAGAAACATTATAACAAGCATATCAGTTTGTTACTCTCTGTGTATGATCACTGAAGATACTTTCAGACAATGAAAACGTGGAAAAAGCAAGGTAGACTACATTTTTCAGTTCCTTACAGAGAAGTTAAATGCTTGCTGTAGTTCCTCGCTCACTGATATTCCATAGTATGTTTAATAACCATAAATTAATTGATTAATCAATCAGTCAAGGACATTGGTGTTAGGATCCATATTATATTCTGCAGCCAAGTAAGAGACTGAAGAGATGGGACTGTCACATGAAAGAGGATTTGGGGGGGCTTTCCTAAAATCATTTTTGTTTGTTTGGTCTGTGAGCACCCCAGGAAAGCTGAGACCCTTGTGGCTGACCAGTCTGTCTGTGTCCCGTTATGGGCATGCTTCCCTGCTGGATCAGAGCGTGGTTTGACTAATATGTTCAGGGTCACAACATAAGAGGGACCCCTCCATGGTCTCCACTCCTGCTCAAGCATGTCACCCACTGCCCGCGAGTGCCGCGAACGCTCGCCGCGCGTGGAATAACACACTTTATTTATGTACACACTGTTAACAGAAAAATGTGACAGCGTAAGGTTTGACAGTTTGAAAATTTGAAAAGGTTTGCAAAGGTGATAGTATCTGACTGCAAAAATGTATTCAAAGCAGTTTAAAGACACGTTTAAAGACAAAGTTTAAAGACAAAGTTTAAAGACATTTGTCAATGATAAAAGTTAGCTCAAGGTAATAGTTTAGCAAGCATGGAATATGGTTCTTACCCAACAGACATCCCAATGGGGGAGAAGACAGGTTCAGCCCATCAATTGATTCCAGAAGTTACAATGAAGTCTTCCCTGACTTCTCCCCATTTTTAACTTATATTATTTCTTTATGTTTAGTTGGAGGTTGAGTGGCTTTAGTCATGCGTACCTTTGTTAATGATGTGTTTAAAATTCTCTCACTTCACTCTTAAAATGATAATCAATACAATATAGAGCACGTGCTCAGAGAAGGTGGTTGTACGTCAAGGCAGGTAATTTGGGGTGTGTGTTAGGCTAACAATTAGGTGATAATGAACCGAGTTCATCCAAGGAGAGCCATTTCACCCCAGTTGCTGGTTCAGCTCCCTACCCTCCCTACATTCTATGCAGCTTCTACTGCTGCTCTATTAACTACTTTGTAGGAGTGATATTAAATTGATACTGTACCGCATTGCTACTTGAAGGGTAAAGATAACAGCAGACATTGAAAGAAAGAAAACACAGGCACTTGCCATCTAATAATCAAACTTTTTCTGAAAATCTGGTCTGTGTAACAGGACCCAACTGCCTTCTGTCATTGCTATATTTGGCATTTATAGCAGCAGACGTTTTCCTGGGTCTCATCCAATGATGTAGCCTGACCTACCACGTCAGGCTGGTGGAGTATAAGGAAAAGACAGACGGAGAGAAGATGGAAAAATAATGTCAAGGAAATGGAAAACAATTGTTGAGGGGTTGAAGTAAGAGAGATAAAGAAACAAATGCCTGCTCTATTCCAAGAATGAAAAGAAAAAGACAGTGAGCATAACAAAGGCAAAAAGGGAAGAGTTGAGACTTGTAAAACAAAACAGTGGAATGAAAGAGATTGAGAAAATTCATTCTAGCAGGCAAGAACTGGCTGGAGCAATATTGTGGTGAGCAAATAGTGGGAAATATTTTAAAAGGGCTAACTGGAGAAAAATATGGAATGTGAACAAAGACAGTTATAAGTGCACAAAGTATAGGGTATACTATTCAATGCTGAACACACAAAACAAGCAATACATTCCAGTAAAACTTAGTGGATTCTTTGTAGATGGTATGTAACTGTTTATGAGTTATTTATACAAGCCCTCTGTAAAGGGGTCAGAATGTATTAGTCCTGGTTAGACATATTTTAGGCTCTATCAAGGATAGATGGTTGTCCACAGGATCTCAACTGGCAGCTGGCCCTCCTGAAGGTTCTCCAGGACAACTGGATACTTTCCACTTCCCTAGGAGATGCAGCTGCAGGAGGCAGTGTGCAGCTTGGCTTGGCCTGTGTTACCAAATGTTCTGTGAGATTAGGGAAAATGCTGAACCACCAAAGCTCCAAAGGAAGCTTTGAAGAATATCTGCAATCCAAGAGAGAATCTAGGCTTCCCAAAGAGATTTGGGAGCAGCATCTTGTGCAGAAGAAAAGGCTGGGTGCAGGCATGGAGGTACCTCTATGAACTGATAAAGGCACTGTACTGAGAGCAGCAGCCTGGAAGGGTATGAAAGTTGAATAAGCAGTTGGTTGTGGGAAATGTGAAATAAAATAGAAATATTTTCACTATGATATTTTAAATAACTCTTCTACACATGAAAATATATACATTATAATTCAAGCTACTTATTACAAGCTTTATAATTAGGAGGACTTTGGGCTTTAGTTTCCTTTCAGAAATCCCTATAGACATTACCAATTCCAAAACATCTTTCTGCACTTAATGCTGTTTACTTTATGTGCCTTTGTACCTTAAACTGTCTTAAATGTTGGAAGAAACTGCTTTGTTAGCATTTTTTAAAGAAGCATGATATTTATTATACATCTGGAAATAATGCATTATATAGCTCCCTCAGAACATTTTTTCTAATGTGTATTTTGGGAACCTTAGAAATTTCAGTTATTTTTATCATGATTTGTTAAGTATAGATGTTGAGTCTTGCTGACAGGTCATTTTTCAAAACCTTATCATATGTCAGTGAGTGGGTGATCCTAATGTCAGGAAGTGATTGTGAAGGGAAACCTGGCTGAGGTGAGAAAACATAGAGTTAAAATCTACCCAGAGACAGGTGGGTCACCACATTAATGCTGTGTGGCTTTTTATTATGGTAGTATGATTTTGAGTATGTGATATGCTATCATTCATACATAATAATTCCATTGTAAATTCATGTGATATGAAATACTTAGGAGAAAAATGCCACAATACATTAAAAATGTCATCCACAAGTTTTCACCAAAACCACAAGGATCAGTTTTCACAATCTTCCAGAAAAACTTTCAACTTCTGAGAATTTTCTGAGAAGTATTTACCTCAGCCATAAGCACCTTTTAAGAAAACCTCCTTAATATGCACCCTGACAACTTTGCACATAAGTGGCAGTATTTCACCATTTTACTATTTTTCGAAGTGTTACGATGAGGCTTAAAGCACAAACCCAAACCAAACTGCTGTACACTTCTTACAGAATATATTACAAACTCCAAGTATTAAAACATCACTTTCCTAATAACAGACCAGAGACCAGAAATTTTGTGCTATTCTATTACGAGACTGACAAACAATATTGTGGAACAGCAAAGGACACAAACACAGCAGTATTTTGATTTGCTAACTGCAAAGGACATTCAGACTATCAACAATAAGTGAGGGATAGCTCCTTTCTTTCCTCCATTACTGAGTCAATATGATTTGCACAGAGGAAGTAAAGAAGTCAAACTTTCCCCTTTTTAGCCATGCACTTACACGTGTAAGTTGCAGACCTGGTGATAACAGCAGCAAACGGGGATATCTTTCCCAAGAACTCCAACTGTCCTGCTCCGTGACATTACCAGGTACACATCTCCATAGCACAATCATACTGTGATGGCCACAGACACTTCATCATCCTCTTTGATGTGTGCCAAAATGATGATGTGAGGAAGCCTTTCAAATCCCTGTCTCCTGCAAGACCCCGACCGTGAGTCCTACCGCAGTTTGAACATTTCACACCTCTTCGCTCAAACAGTACAAACTAATTAAAATAAAGCCACATCAAATTTCTTTCCCAAAGGAAACAGACTTCGAGAAAATGTTGTTATGTTGCTTCCACTTGGCTGCACTGAATTTTATAGCATCCTTTGGAGGATCATTTGCAAAAGACCACATGGCTCACAAAGTTTTTCCTCAGATTGGTCAGGTACTACTGGAAAGATGCCAAGATCCCAGAGCTCTCCTCATCAGGAAAGACCTGTCCCTTTTCCCCTTTTTTCAAGGCAAGAAGGAACTGTGGTGTGTAAATATTGCAGTCCATATCCTCTGTAAATGTCTTGTTTGCACATATGAATACTGCTTCTTTAAGAAAAGCAGACACTGGCACCAGTGTAAGAATGTATGTTTTAATATTTGCACACATACAGATATCGGTCTGTTTAGAGCGAAAAGGCTGAAGAACAGGCACACACAACTGGCACAAAAGGGGAGCTGACCTTTCAGTATTTACCCTGGTGGTGTTTGCAGTGGCACCTACCTGGCTGACGTTGGCGACGCCGTTTTGGAAAGCGCCAATAGACTTTGCAAACCTGAAAGCTGCTTTGCAAAGCTTATACTATACTGCTTGCTTGAACTTCCTCTGCTGGGGCCCCACATTCTGTAAGCAACTAATTATGTTTTATAAGATAAACAGGTCACTATTTTGATGTGCATACCCTGCACTCCTTTAAAGGTGCTATTCCTTCAAAGCAGCAACTCAAATCCTCACATACCCTCTTGTTGCTGTAGCTGTAGCAGTAGCTGTGTGGATTTGCTGTCCACTGCAGCAGCTGTGGATGCAGCATTTTCCCCAGTCCTTGGCTGTGGTGCTCTGTTTTAACGTGGGTTTGAGGAAAGAAGAAGTTTGGATTAGGGGATGCAGAACATCAGAATACGGAACACTGATGAAATGGGAGATTCCTAGGAAAAAGCAGTTCTCTAATAAACATCCCATTTATGTTTTTCAGCCATCTGTATACCCAGGCCCATACTGCTGCTGAATGTAGGATTTTTTTAGTTCACAGACTTCCTATACAGACAAAAAAGATGGTAAATAAATGACATAACTATTTAGAAACATGCACAGTTATTCTGAGTGGCAAGGTAGGAAGTTAAGGAATTGTAAAGACATTGTTCCTGAGGGGTAGTCAGATTTCCCAATATGAGACAGGTAAGTAAATGCAGTAACAGAGTTGAAGAGGCATAAAATAAAGGGCTGGGTCTTGCTGTGAGGGAGTACAGAGTCTGGTTGCTTGCAGGTGGAAGTACACAGCAGACATGTGGAGGGAGGGGGAAGCGTGTGACTGGGACAGAAGGAAGTAGAGAGGAGAACTGGCTGATTTCCTTCTATGAACCTTTGACACTGTTCAGTTTAAAGAAGAAATGAGGGAAGAACAGTTCTTTCCTGCACCACCTGCACTGGAGGCTCAGAGCTGAAAGCTCCTGCTGCTGCTGCTGAGGGTGGCAGCCCATCCACACGGTATCCTTGCAATAGTTTTAGTCTTCCATGTTCATATCTGTACCTCCTTGATACAACCAAATGTGCCAGATGGATCAATTCCCAAAGCCACCATTGCCTTAAAAAAGACACTGCAGCAGAGACCTTTTCCTGATGTTGGAAAATAATTTACCCGGCATGAGGAATGAGTATTTAGAGGTGCTAACAGTCAAGGCTATGCGCTGAATTGTAAATGACTGGCAAATAAGCTATTAATTAAAATAGAAATTGATTCCATCTTGTGGGATTTAAGGAGAAATAAGATTCTCACAAGGTCTCTTTTGAGTGCTCTTTTAGTACAGCTAAAGGCAGTATTTTAATTTTCAAATAATCCAACCCCATAATTAAAGTTACATTTTTGCCACAAATTTTAAAATATTAATGAAACTTGAATAAGTCTGGCTGAAGTGCTCCCAGGCAAAATATAGAAATATGCTAATGACCACCTTCTTCAAAGATCTACTTATGAAAGAGCCATATTCCGACTGACAAAGTTCATTGCTTTCATTGTCCTTCATAATTCTAATTAAAACTTCCTTTATGAATCAATTTTTAAACTATTCCTTCCTTTCATGAGATTGTGGAAACTTATATTTAATTACACTTATCTAGAAATTTACAGGGAATACAATAATAACAAAAATTAATAACATTAAAATCTTTGTTTAAAACACTGTGTTGATTTTTGTCATTTAGAATGAGTTGGTATTGAAAACTGAGGTGATGTGTAGGATGGCATAAATTAATTCTTAATAAGTTGGCCATAACTGCCCATATGGTATAATTTATAAAGACCCTGTTTTGCACAGCGGGGTATGAGAAGAAAGAAAAAGGGTTACAACAACCCATAATATTAGAATTAGCATGCTTATTCATGCCAACATAAAATCAGAATTAAATATTCTCACCGATTTTACCCACATTGAAGATGCCTGTGATTAAGGCCAAGCAAGGCCTGAGACTTGTAAATCCTATTGTTTTTTACTGCCTGATCTGATAATGAGTATCTGCACCTACAGAGAGGGGCTGCATGTGTGAGGTCTCTGGGAGAAGGTTGCCTCCAAAGAGACACTTACTAGGGTGGCATGGGCAGTGTGACACGTTACAGATGATGCAGATGATTCTCTATTGGCACCTGAACATGTTTCTCACACAAAGAGGCTCTGCTGGTGTCACTGTCAGCCTAGTTGTTCTCTTCCAGTCGTATGAAGTCTGACCTAAGTAGGCTCTCCTCCACTTCCCATCCTCACCATGGCACACATTTTAAAAACCAGGCTGATGTGGAAAGAAGAAGATTATTCCAAATAGGAGCACAGACGTGGCAGAGTCTCTCCCAGGGTAAAAATGTGTTCTTTAGAGATTACTCCTGACCAGTCAAGACATCTGAAATCCTCTGATTATGCTGCAGGAAACTGTGAGTAAAGAAGAGCAGCCTATGTAGAAGCAGTTCTGTAGGTCCTTTTTGATATGTGTTTGGTTTAAAACCAAACAAATGACACTTAGGGACATGTTCTAGTGGTGGACGTGGCAGTGCAAGGTTAACAGCTGGCTCCATGATCTTAAGGGTCTTCTCCAATCAATGATTCTATGATTCTGTAAGTATGTACATAACAGGGACAAAACAGACACAAGCATTTCTGTCAGCAGAAAACATTTATGCCTTGCACCATTTCTAGCTCTGGGGCAGGGCAGTGCTATTTCCTATACTTCTCATCACCTCACCCATGCATCTGTCCCCACTTACTCAAAAAAGCTCTGAATTTGAAGGATTTGGAGCAGTGATATTAGTTCAAGGTTCAGTGCTGGTCATTCCAGGGCTGTGTAACTACTGCTTTTGCCAGAGACAGGGTGATAGTGCTGCTGAAATCTGACAATTTTGCAGGAAGTTACAGTTTTTAACCATCTGCCTTACTGCTACCTGAAGGACAAAGCATGCAAACAATAATAGGACATCAGGTCTGACACCAATGCATCTTCACCTTCCTTTCAGATAGAAAAATGCATAATTCACATGCAGTTACACAGTAAAGGCCAACCTAGAATTTGCTGGCAATGTAATATTTGGAATCCTAAGATGATGGCTTCTAGATACCCACACTATACCCACATTCTTCACTGTCAGTGGGACCCTCTAGTTTACTCAGTGGCCAAAGTAGCTCAGCACAGATACCTGTATCATTTTTCTTACCCAGTAAAGATCACCAGCCATTTCTCCTCCAGTATTCCCAACCATTTTCAACATGGAGTAGAGATGAGGCCCTGGAGGCATCACCATGGGTTATATGTGTGAGACTGATACTTGCAGACTGTGTGTGCCATAGCTGTGCACAGTCTGAGCTGTACAGGTCATGCTGGAAGTCTCCCCAAAGAGGCCACATCTCTTGCTGGCAAGTTGCTCTTGCAGAACTGTTCACTGGGTTGAGTGATAGCCCTCTTCACATTTCATATAAAATATAAGAAAAATAATGAAATTTGATATTAGGTTTTGTTCCAGACTTATCCTGACAAAACTCCTCTCTTGAAGTTCAGATTTGTTTTGGGAAAAATGCTCCAGTCCTGTCTCTGCAGCAAAACTGTGCACAAGAGCAACACTTACTTCAGTTAATTTTACAGGAGAAATAGCTGGAGACAGTAACCTCCAACAAAGTTCTCAGCTGTATTCCAAATCAATCAGTGGCAAAGGGATTTAGAACAAAGTGTTTCTGCTCTTAAGGCTTGAATTTATTGGAACTGTCTGGGTATATCAGTCTAGGCAGAAAAAACAACATGCTCATGATTCCCCTATTCCCCCAAAACAAAAAAAAGCATATGGCTGTGAGCTTGAGAGTGAGCATAAATGTGAGACCACATCAATAAGAATATATGTGGTACCATCAACCTGCCCCAATTAGTACTTTATTTCAAATACATTAAATGTAAATATTGGTTTTCAGTGTGACTTCATTTTACCAGAAGTGCCCTCATCACTGGGTTACAGAAGTGTTACTACACATCCTTCTGGCTCCAAGTATACTTGATTATTTTGTGAAATGGAAGTGACAGAGAGAATGTTGTTCTGACTCACTGTAATGTACAGGTTGGGGAAATTAATCATGGGCAATCAAGCTCAAATTCTTTTAGAGAGGGGTGGAAATTGAAACCTACTCCTTCGGATGCTGGCTGATTATCTCCTGTGATACTGTGTAAGGGAAAAGGCAGTACATATTTATCTTTTGTTTTATTCTATGAACAGCCATATTGAAATAATGATTCTATGTGTTAAATCTAATGTCAGAAACTATTTCAAAAGAGTTTAATTGTTTATTTCAAGAGTTTTTTGTTTAGTAAGCAAAATAATTTTTGATCTTGATGCACTTAAGAGACAAGTGGAGTAAATTAACCAGTTTTATAATAAATTAGTTCTCAGAAATCAGAACAATTTCCTGTATCTTTCTTTTAAAATGTATCTTCAGGGTAATTTAAATCATGACACTTTTCTTTTTAATGGTATCCTGCCCTCCATGCACCCCAGCTCCCCAGTGGCCTGCAGCTCTGACATTTCTCCATGGGTTAAAATCTTTATTGGATTTCATACCCGTTGAAGAATGTTAATTGATGATAACTTTTGTTCATTGTTGATCTTAGACAAAATCAAACTAAAAAAAATAAACTGTTCTTAGTCTCAATTAGAAGCAGAGCAGAAGCTCCCCTTAGAAGAAATAATTGCTTCCAATCCCTGTAAATACACAAGATTGCCTTTTTCAAACTAATACAATGATATAAAATAATAGTTCTGTCCTCATGCAATTACTGTATTAAAATTCTAAAATGAAACTTTTTAAACTAGTAAGAAAAAAAAGAGCTTAATTCCATCTTTTCATAACAAGTATAAAAAACTTATGTTCAACTAATTGTTCTAGGAATCATTGCATGACTTTATTTCATAGATTTCATGTATCTTTATATAGCAATATATATTTGACTATTTACTTTTACAGAATTTTATAATTACTTTTTCATTATTAAGTTACTTTTGTGAAATAGCTGGTGAGAATGGTGCAGAAAAACATGTCTGGCAATCTGGCTCTTTACCTTAGCAATAGATAGTACATGATACTAGATATGGCTACTTATCCTGAAAGCCAGGAACTGTGATGTGCTACAAGTATCTGTTAAATGCTGCTCTTTTAAATATTTTTCTAAAAAACCGATGGGAAAATATGATCCTTGTGAACGCTGCTGGTATAATACCAAAAGCAATGGAAAACAGTTTTCTCTATGATGCTGCAATGTCTAAAGATGACCAACACTTGAATGAACATCATGTAGCACAAACTTTCTAGGGACTGCACAGTAATACCTAAAGGAAAAGGTATGAAAGGTAAAAGAAAATGCACAGAAATGCTACCTGGTAAATGCAATACGTCCAGGCACTTGTACAACTTCTGATAATGGTATGGGATCTTAATGAATCTTTTTATTCTGGTAAATCTAGCCAAAGGAAAGCTATTCCCCCTTTTTTTTGTTGTTGTTTGTTTGTTTTTGGGGTTTTGTGTGGGTGTGTGGGTTTTTTCCCCCGAGTTCTGTCTCTGAATTACCAATACAGGTGTGCTTCTAAAGAAAAAGTTCACAAAATCCTCAACAATGGATGTGGCCAAGACATTTTTGGCTGAAATAATCCATCTATCAAAAGATTTTGGAATTGGAATAATCTTGCACATTATTGTAACCACACACAGAAGAGCAGGAATACTGACACCTATTATTTCTTTACTTCATTTGTTGTCCTCCCTAGAAGTATTTTTTTTTTTTTAAAATCTGAGCAGAAGAAATAAAACCAAACAAACCACAGTTTGGGACAGTTTGGGCAAAAGCTTAAAGCAAGGCTTTGAGTAGAGTCCATCCCGTTTAGTCACCAACTATCACATGGATATATTTACCTTCTCTAGCTCTATGTATATTTAATTGTGAAAAAAAGAAAAAGAGGGAGAAAAAAAGAACAGATTAAACAAGAGTCACCAAAAGCAAAATCAACTCAGACCACTCAGCAACATGGCAGGCATATTAGATCTCAGCAAAGGAGCATTCAAGAACCTGCTCCACCTTAGGAGGAGATTAAATCTGAAAACTGATCTCTCACCGTACAGACATCTCTCTTGAAATGTCTCCTGCTTGGCCATTTTTGTGTGAGTCTGAAACAACTGGCCACATTGTTAGTACAGACAGGCATGTGGGGGTCCTGATTTGGGAGTCACTGGATTCCCCTGTGTCTGACAGCAGGTTTGTGATATACACAGTAATGTACACCTCCAGGGGTTAAACTTAGGTGTTAGCAGCTCTGGCAAAAAACGTTCCCATGGTTATTAGCTGCCTTTTTGGTCACCATCTGGACCAGGTAACAACTAAACACTGTTTTTGTGGGTCTAATTTTTGAGTAAAATATAAGATGTTCCCAAATTGCTGTAATGGATCAGATTTTTTAATGGATATTTTAGTCAAAACAGTGCTGTGATGTTATAACATCCAGCAGAAAATCACAAGGTGGATTAACTAAAGACATTTAAAATCAACAGAAAAATGGTTTGGATTTGGATTCTTCCTTCTGTTTTCAGTTAAAAGCTCAGCCCTTGTAATGTAGCAGATTTGTTAAAAAATTTTATATGTATTACAAGTCTTTCCTTGTCTTCCTTAACTGGTGGTGTAACTCTTTCTTAGCCCAGTTATCTATATTTGCATACTTCATGTATTTTTTCTATTAGGAAAGCAAATCGATGATGAAGTAAAATATATTTTATTCACAGCATTGTTTATTTACAATGACTGCTGGAACTTGCTGTCATCAAATACAGTAAGATTCAGACAGCAGAACATAGTTTTCCTCCTCACACTTTAAATCTCTTTTAGCCAAAGTTCAGGCTAAAATCTTCCTTTCCAGGATTTTCTTAGTACCATGTTCTCTGTGTTTGTGCAGCTTGTACCTGGTGACTTCTTATTAATTTCTTTCAAGTGGGTTTTTGGTTGCAATTTTTGTTGTTGCTGTTACAGCTATTCAGAAAACAGTTGCTCAGTCCATCTTTTTGGATATGCAGTGTCTGCATGTGCCTTTGGTAAGGGAGGATACTTAGTTTTAGTTTCAGGAGATGTAATGGTTAACTGCTTATTATAATAATTTTAAATTATGGGTTGCAGTTACATATACACTGGCAGAGCTTTAAACCAATCCAGAAAAAAAAAAAGAAAAAAAAGGAAAAAAAAAAGGAGAAAAAGACTTCCCCCATTCTGATTAAAATAAGAGATCCAGCAATGTTTAATTATATTAATACACAAAAATTAGTGGATGTGTCAAAATATCCTTTGTCAAAGTCATAACACTTTTATGTGGCCACAACCCATACAGCCATAAATCAAAGGGCACAGTCATGGGGTGCAAAGGCTTTATTCATTTGCTGAAAACAAAAAACCTAAACCAGTTTCAATGAGGCCTATCTCTTTTTGCATTAGTGTTTATTTTAATGAATCTAAAACTTGCATCACAAAACGCTGTCTTCAATTTGACAAAGACCAAATATGATCAAGCAGTTTCTAAAAGTATGACGAATACTCAAAATCAAAGACAGCAAGTATTATTTGATCTATATTCTGTTTGAAGCCCAGCAAGTATCTAGTGCTGATGGAAAGGGGCAACTACTGCAATTTTCTGTTGATGTGAACCCCATAAATATGCTCACTCTCTTAAAATTTTTCAATTTCTTGTGTGTAACCATTTTTGGATCTAATAATAAAGCTGTTCTGCTGCTTTATAATGAAATAACACTTGTGCCAGGACACAGAATAAATGACACATACTCTTTACTAGGTGAAAATGCTAAGCTATGCCTCAATGGTACAGAATCTGCATCTTGGCCTCCAGAGGCCTGAAGAGGATGGAAACAGGATATAGCAATACACAAGTGATGTGAGTGTTAAAAAAAATCCAGATCTGACATAAAGACTCCAGCAAGTACTTCTAATTTTTGTCTCCTTCCTGTTTCTTTAAACTCTTCTGCGTGGCCGGTCTGTGAGTCTGGCTCATTTTTTTACCCAGAATGACAAGTGATAAGTTATCCTGGTGCATAAACACTGTAAAAACTTGCATCTAATCTATGTATGCAGCTGCACAGTGGCATTTTACTTCATACAGTTTTGTTATAAAGTTTTGTGTCCAATACTTGAGCGCAGGAATCCAATTCCAGGATTGCAAGAAAAAAAAGTTATAAAGATCAACCAATATAAAGCATAAGAATTTTTGCATATCACAGTGTGTGAGTAAAAGAGAATCTATAGCATCCTGCACTTAGTTCCAAAGTCTTTAGGGAAATTAAAACTGAGAAAGAGAAAGCACAAGAAGCAGCAGTGTGTTACTTGCATGGCATTGTTTCTCTTGGGCCCATGAAATTTGGAAGCATTTATAGAGCTGGTCTTGAAGCCAGCTGGATTCTGATGAATTTTAACCTCAGCCTCTCAGTTTCTGAAAATGAAAATATAGCAAACTTTTGGAAGCTGGTACAGCAGTCCTGTGAAGACTGGAAGTTGGTCAATCCCACCTTTAGCTCAATGTAACAAATTATACTAAGTAAATGAAATGTCAGCCCCATCAGCTCGCAAAAAAAATTCAGTCTAGAAGACTTTGATACAACAGAAAGTATGATGCTTATTCTTGCTCGGCACAGAAATGAGTGGTTACAAACTTTTGAATTCTACTTTGTAAAGAGAAGTCTCATGTGGCTGGTTTGAATCCACAATAAAATTCCTGTCCTGATACCTCCAGCCATATTCACATGTTCCGGGCTTTTGCGGAGCTCACAGCTTTTTCTCTTTGCTGTGTCTCAGCAGGAGCAGGCCGGCTTAGCATCCTCTTGCCCGCTGCCAGGGATGAAGGCGGCTGGGGACTGGGCCCCCACTCGACTTTTCTGGGCGATAGCTTTTGCAGGACCGCGGCCAGCTTCTCGTGTGGCTGCGGTCCCAGCCAGCCCTTGCTGCTGAGCCTTGCTCCAGGTACCGCCCCAGGAGCTGGTGCAGGTTCCACCGCCCCCAGGTGCCGATGCCGGTGCCGGGGTGAGGGTGCGGGGCCCGGGCCCAGGGGCGGGCGCGGTGCCCGGAGCGCGGCCGTCCCGCCCCGCGGGGAGCCGGGGAGGGGTGTCCGCCGCACGTCACCGCCGCCTGCGATAAATGCCCGGCGGGGCGGGAGCCGTGGGGAGAAGCGTGGAGCAGCTCGGGGCGGTGGTGGCGACCCGGAGGCGGGCGGGGGAGGCGGCGGCGGCGGCGGCTGAGCT
>WAAE01003008.1:26379-37442 GCA_013400495.1 Nicator chloris
GCTGGACACGTCCGCGCCCGCCGCGCCGCTCCCAGCGCGGCTCCGCCGCAGCCAGCGGGGCGAGGCCGTGCCCGCGGCCCCCGGCCCGACGCGGGCGTGGCGAGGAGGCGGGCGACGGAGCGAAGCTGGCTGCGGGGAGAGCAGGCAGCCGCCGCCGGAGGGGTAAGGGCACTGGCGGAGGACAGCATCCTTCCCGCAGCATCCTCCCCGCGGCGGGGGGAGGACGGGCGGCGGCGGCAGGCCCGGCGGCCCGGGACGCTCCGGCCGGCTCGGCCGCCCCGCGGGGAGCGGGGCCGGGGCGGGCGGCGCGCTGGGAGCGCTCGGATCTGCCCGTGCGCCTCTTTGTGTTTCCCTCCCAGCGGCCGGCTCCCGTGTGGCGGGATTCGCGCCTGCTCACCCAGGGTGAAGAAGTGACCTCGGCTTTCCTACCTAGAGCTCTCGGTCGTGTAGTAGGCGTCGTCGGAATATAGCATTCTTGGAAGTGGCGCTACTTTTTCTGAGAGTTTTCAGTGCTTTCCTTTGCCTGGTGACTAGAAAAACCCCGTCTCCCCCGTTTTCGTGTCCGAGTTGAATACCTTTATTTTCATTAGGGCTTTGGAAATCGTACAACAAGCTTTTATCAAATAGTGAAATTTCTATCAAATTTCAATAGTTTGAAATGCACTAAGAGGGGATACTTTCACTGAGGGGATACTTTGTATCAAGTTAATTGTGGATTTCAGTTTCCATTTTGGCAGTGACTGCAAGCCTTTAACCTTCTCTTGTTAAGTTCTAACACGGGAAGACCTTATCTGCAGTCTGATCTTCATTGATGTCTGGCTCCTTTTAAGTAGAAATGAAAAGCATGCTTTTTTGCATGCAGGCATTGAAATGTGCATGCCAATGTAATATATAAAGCCACTTGAACAAACTGAAGTTCATAAGGCTGGAGATAAGCTATCTTCCCAAATCAGCTCTGTGCACTTTCAGAGTAAAAAAAGCATCATCCTGCTTTCTCCCCCTAGAACAGCAGTTACAAAATCTGTATGAACTAGAGATTTTGTTGCTTAATAGGCTCATACAAGCCCGTCCTTCAGTCTACAAATTACATTACTCTCTCTTATGCATTTACAGCCAGGAAACCTGGAAGAAATACTTTGTCTTGGAGCTAACTCCTGAGCATTTTGACATCATTCATCATGAAGTATGTAGTACAGGAATGGCTCAGAGTAACTACCTTGCTATTGATAGCTCAAGCAGTTTCTGCAATGGTTCTTCCCAATGCCACGCTCTTAGAGGAACTTTTGGAAAAGTACATGGATGAAGATGGTGAGTGGTGGATCGCCAAGCAGAGAGGGAAAAGGGCTATCACAGACAGTGATATGCAAAGTATCTTGGATCTTCATAATAAATTACGGGGTCAGGTGTATCCACCAGCTTCCAATATGGAATATATGGTAAGGAAAAACGGATAGTGACATGCAGAAAAAAATGTTCTTAGAATAGTTGCTATCACTTTATAAATCAGCATACTTTCAGTCTTAGCTTGCTTGTTTTCTCATTTAAAGGACTTGTCACTTGTTTGTCTTTTTTTTTTTTTTTTTTTTTTTTTTTTTTTTTTTTTTTTTTTTTTTTTTTTTTTTTTTTGTTTGTACAGGTCTGAACTGTGAGATAAAAATGCCTGTTTGTGGATCAAGTGTCATGCTCTACTTATATTAATGTGTTTAATCTCTCTTAGCTCTCCTAAATTTAAGTGACAGTTCCTCAGTGTTAGGGGCTGATTTCCAAAATTGCAGTACTCAATAAAGTTTATTGTAATTGTGGCCTGAAAAGTTACCACCTGACAAGAGTACTGAACTCTGAAGTTTCAAGATAGCATGAATGTATTCTTTCCCATGCTTCTAGGTTGGATGGAATTTCTGAGCAAAATGATGGTCTTACAACAAGAAAGTCTTCTATTTAAGTTGGCATGTGTTACTGGAGGGCTGTATATTTCTGTGTTCAAATTAATAATGTAATGCATAATTTCTGTTTCTTTTTCTTTTCCTTAAGAAGCCTCTATATTTGGGCTATTATAAGTTGCATTAAGTCCCATGTTTCTGAACTTTGTTTTTATGCCATAGTTCAAGGCTAACTCTATCTCTTCTTGCTAAGTAGATGAAGTCAGGTCATTCGAGCTTTTAAAAAGTCTAAAGGTTTGACAAAAATGGGCAACTTTTCTTTTTTCTGCACCTTTTTCCTGTGTCCACATGGTATATTGTTGACTTACCTGTTCATGCACCAGAGAAATAGCATTGGTATGGATTGAGCTGTTTATATCAAATATTATACAGGTTTCTCGACACTTTGTG
The DNA here is from genome assembly GCA_013400495.1 of Nicator chloris. Taxonomy (NCBI): domain Eukaryota; kingdom Metazoa; phylum Chordata; class Aves; order Passeriformes; family Pycnonotidae; genus Nicator; species Nicator chloris. The sequence continues at coordinate 28,710 of WAAE01003008.1, forward strand.
ACAGAAGTTTATATTAACACATTTCCAGACCAAAATATCTTTCCTAGACTGGAGTGGTGTCTTTCAGGTTGGCAATCTGATTGAACTGAGCATATATATGTCCTGGAAAAAACATGTTTGCTTAAACCATCAGTAGAATCATAGGATGGTTTGGGTTGGAGGGGACCTTTGAAGTTTCTCTAGTCCACCCCCCACTGAAGGCAGTTTAACTTAATTTTACCTATATGAGTGTTACTGTACTAGATTAAGAGCCATCAGAGAATTAGTTCATGGAATCACAGGATATGTTGCCACATATGTCAAAAAAAGGGATGATAATACCTGAAACCCCTTTAAACTGTTCAATTAAAGTTACAATTGCCTGCACATATTTGTAAACTTTGTTTCCTTTGTTGTGACTTTTTCAGACCTTGTTAAAATAGAGGTTAACATTTTGTTCCCAGTCACTCAGGTTGATTTTTTTTCTGGAAAGCTCAAGAATAAGCTATGAAGTCTTTTTGTAAAAGAAGAATTGGGAAAACTTTTGCTTTCCCATGTTAAAATACTGCAAGGCTTTTTCTTGAGATCCTGTGAAAGTGTAGTTGATTTGTAGTTATGTGCATTTTTCCATTTCTAATGCCATACTACATTTGCCTGTCTTATATATCTTGGAAAGGAGAATTTGGATATGCTCACAGAAGTGGAGGTTTTTGACAGCTTTATTCAAAGATCCTTCCAGCACTGCACACACTTGGGCTTAGACTCTGTGTTAGGTCTCCATCTGGAACAAGTTTTTTTCGTTTTGTTGTTTTTTCTGTGCTCTCCAATGATGCTGGAGCCAGAGAGTACAAGCAGAATGGAAAAGAAATTACCCCATTTTAACATCAGGGAGGTTACTCAGAACAGGGCAGCAGATTTCAAGAGGGTGGGATTCAATTTTGGCATAATATCCAAGGGAATGAGGGATTTGGATAGGCAGGGGTTTGAGACCTGTGAAGGCAAAGGGTCTGTGTAAAGTGTGTGCTCAGAGGGACAGACACCTGTGGAGGGACAGGGACCCATGAGAAGGGTGTGGAGAGAGCCTGAGTGGTCAAGAAGGTGTTGAGAAGTCATTGTGATGGAGAGAAAGAGCATTTGATGAGCAGATGTGGTTAAACTAAGACCTGTGACTGTGATTTGGGTCAGAAGTTTATGGAAGGAGGTTAAGAGCACAGAAATTTGCTAAGAGAGGCTATTTGAAAAGTCTAAATGTGTTAGTAAGTGGGGAGGAAGATTGTATCTAGAGGAAGCAGGCAAGAGTCAGTATTGGGAATGGAGACAGGAGGGTTTAGAAGACAGTGGGAACCACGTGCTGCTTGAACAGAATGAGGAAAGGACAGGACTTCTGATTGTACATATATTTTTATGGTACTCTTAGAGATTTTCCTTTCAATGTCTTACCAAAGATAATTATAGTGTTTCAGAAGAGGGAAACCATCCATCTGAATGCTTGCCTGATGTTTAGCGAGATAGGTGAGTGTAGCTGAAATACTTTTATCTACTTTTGGTGTCATTTAGTAATATAGACATGCTGAACAGGTCTCCTGCTATCAGCACAGTCATGTCCCTGTAGACTGCCCTTTGTATTAGTAAACCCTTTCCTTGTGAATAGAGCTAGTTCTGCTTGAGAAGTGAAGTTTTATGTCTCACTGAACATGAATGGAGATGAGCAAGGTCCAGGTGCCTCCCTGATAAACCTGTGTCTCTATAAATCTGTGGTATAGCTGAGTAGTTTAAGTGCTTGAAACAGTGTGTGGGGGCTGCATGCTCTCACTGCACTGTTAGGTTTTTAACCTGCCGTGCTTTTTATTTTCTCCTAATCATTATCTCACAGATAAGCAAACACTCAAACCACTACAATTACCTTAGATGTCCCAGAATAATAGGCAGCTCTGGCTGAAGTGCCTCTGTCCTGCTCCTGCTGCTGGAATGCACCTGAGTTGATGATGAGACTGATCCAAGTACTTAAAGAATCAGATTTTATTCTAAAAAATATAATTTTAGGTTTTTTCCCATTCTGAGTCATGACACTGTCTCCCTGCATGGCAGAATCAGATGAGTACCAGTGCTGATAAGAGAACATTGGAATGCATGGGTGGGATGGAGAGCCACAGTGGGTGGGAGCTATTGGTTTTATCACTCACTCACAAAGTCCAACCTTACCTTCGAGATAAGGCCTGCAGCATAAGATCTTGGTTCTACTAAAAAAAACCCCCAAAACCATAACAACAACAACAAAATCAACCAAGGAAGACTGAAAAGTTGCATTACTGAGCTGTACACTCTTCCCATATGCTTTGAAAAAGGAAACATTAGCGGGCTGCCATAGTTCAGAGACTTAAAGTTGCAGTGCAGTAAGATGCACAGTAGCTAGATCTAGTGAACAAAGCCTTCTCATGGGTATCTGGCTGAACTTACTGGATGAAAAGTTCATCTTCCCAAGTACTGTGGCTCTGGTGCTGAGCAGTAATGGATTCCTAGGATAACAGGATAAGAATAAAGCATGTGAAAAGAGAAACTTCTGCAATGAAGCACCCCAGCTTCCAGCAAACAGCAGCTTGGGGACTTCCTCAATCAGCTGTTGTACTTTTTGCATCAGATGGAATACTCTCACATGGAATTTTCTTTATGAATCGGAAAGCTTCTGAGTCCACTTGCACTTTTGAATCCATGGCATGAATTTGCAGAGCTCTATAAATTTAATTATGCTGTGGGTGAAAAAGTACATTTGTTTTCCTTTAAACTTGGTCTTCTATTTGATGCCTTATTTTTCTTTACTGTGAGAAATAATTTTCTCAATGATCACAGGGCTTTCAGCTGAAGAATCCTAATCCCTTTACTTGAAAACTGTTCTATCTAAAGTTGTTCCATTTTGCTTTGATTGTCCTATTTTCCTTTTAATGCAAAGGGGACAAACCAAACTGTGGATAGTTATGGCACACTGAAAATTGTTGTAGTTGTGTTTCTTTTCTTGCTAATAATTCCTAACCTTCTTTTACTTTCTGACTTAGGGTCCTACAGCTGACATGTTTCATAGTGCTATTCACAATGACTTTAAGATCTTTCTAATGTGCTAAGTGGTCATTTACAACACTACTGTGTATATATAGTTGGCTGTTATCTCCAGCAATGTCCTTATTACTTTGTATTCATTCACATTGAATGCTATAAATCCTTTTGTCTTCCAATCACTTAGCATTAATGAGTCTTCTGTCTTTATCTTTTATTTTTCCTATTCAGTTTTTACCTATCTTAAATATTCTCTTTTCTTGGGCTGTTGTGGAGAAAACATGCTGCAGAGACCATGGACACGTCTTGCAGGGAATCAGAAAAATTATTTCTTAAACTCCTTTTCTGTAATTTACCACTTCTTTTTTGCCTTATGACAGCTTAATTTTGTTTATTTGTTAATTTTTAAGTAACTTAGGAAGCCTGTGGAAAATTTAACTGCACTTAACCCTTTTCAACATGTTAACACCTTCAAGGTGTAATATATGTGGGAGTAATTCTCTGTATATTTAATATTTTTTTAACTTACCATATAAAGTCATCCCAATGGAAGTCAGTTTTTAGACTGTGGTTTCTCAGGATCTTCTAGAAGCTTTTAAAAATATTATTAACCAGGTGCTGGTTTTTGCTAATGTGGTAACAGAGAGATATGTACTGTGCAGTAATTAGAAGTTTAATGAGCAAGTTATTCCTGGTTCTTGAAAGATGTTGTTTGGTCCCAGCAATATGACACTGTCAGTATTTTCAGTTTGGGCTATTGTTTCTTAAGGCTGTTTTGGATTCTCCACCTCATCTTCTGTCTCTTTTTCTGTATGGAAGAATTCTGGTGTGAGAACATGCATAAGCTCCTCTGTAGGGAACAGTATTGCAAAAATTCATTAAACTCCTCTGCAGTGGCCTTAAAGGACCTCATGACTGCATGCATGTTAGATCATTCTTTCCTAGACCTCCTCCTTCAAAGCTGAGAGAGTTTTTGGGTTGTTGACATTATGACTTAAATAGAAAAAGAAAAATCTTTTTTTGAGGTTATGATGAACAGCATGTTATAAAAATGCATGGCAGATGCATGTTGTATATTTTTTCATCTGGATTGCTTCCTTATAAAGAAATGTGTAAGGAACATTTTCTTTATGGTGCACACATGAATTTAAAAGCACTGGAAAGAGAAGAGGGAGGAATGAGGTTTCCCTGCTCCCCTTCTAAAGCACCTGAGCAGAGCTTAGAGCATTGTGTGAAATGTCATGCTTTCAGCATGTCCCCACGTGCTGTTGCCAGCAGTGTGGCCTTCATGCCATGTGTGCACTTGGGGTATGTCCCCAGGTATGGAAGGGACACCTGAATGAGTACTGGAAACTGCAGCCAAGAGCTGCTGGCACCGTTCAGTGTGACCAGGGCAGGGGGGCTGGGGCTCTGCTGCTCTGCAGCTGCTCAGGTGTCCTTGCCTGGTCCTCTGCTGGAGCTGTCTGTGCCTGCCCAGCCTCTCTTGCCAAAGACCTCTCCTTTAAGGAAAGAATGGGAACCGCCAGGCTTTGTCATATACTTGTCAATGGTTTGGATTCATGCGAGATAGTTCCCTTATTCTCATATTCAGTGAGGAGGGGTTTGCTGCATGTTAATAAAGTCTTACTGGATTGTAAAGGCTTAATGAAACTTGAAAAACTTCCTGAACTCCTAACTTTTTTTTTTTTTGGAAGCATTGGTTGTGTATCATGATCTGAAATCGCAAAAACTTTTTTCCCGATAATTTCATTGGCAACGTTGCACCTTAGTATAATCTGAATATATTAATGAAACTGATTTTCTTCATGATTATTGCAGTCAAGACTTTAAAAAGAGTTATTATTTGGATAGTGGAAGTTGTTCATTCCTCTATATTCCAAACAGTTGTAGTTTGCAGAATGAAATGATTCACCAAGAAGAATATTCACAAAAATCATTTTGGTTAATGAATTTATAATGTACTTCATTTTAAACCATTCTTTTAGTATTCCTTGATTTCATACATATTTTCCCAAACAAAGAAGTCAAATGATTCATGTGAGATCCTCATTCCATGCATGTGCCTTTGCTGTACTTAAGAGTATTCAAGTTTCAGCTTGATAGATAACAGAGCATTTCAACCAGGTATGTCTTGGCCTCCAGCCATGCACTGCACTTTGTAATTACTGTAATTGGAGACACCAGTGTCTTCTAGGGCAAGGAAGTCTTTGCTTATTTCGTTATCTCTAGTCTTTTGGCAAGGTCCTACCAATACATACCAGGGATGTCATTGCAAAGACCATAACTTGCTTCTATAAAGGTTTACATTGTAAAACTTGTGAGGAAAATACAAAGTTGTAGAGGTGCTTTTAAAACAGTTGAGATTAGAATATTTATTTGGTATAGCTGTGTGGTTCTTCAGGAAAATTCTGGGTGTATATCTGGCAGCAGTATTGGACCCATATTTTGGTTCACAGAGGGAGGAAAAAAGAATTTTTTTTTTCTTAGTTTGGTATAATGTTGGTATAATACCTCTGAAGGTCTTAGTTTGAAAACCTTGGTAGTGATGTGTTAAAAGTGCTGATACCATATAATTCCTTTCTAAACCATGTCTAATTCATAACTTCTATGAAAGGCCTTCTATTTTGGGAGGCTTGAAGATTTGTCTCACCATTTCAGTAGTTTCAGGAAGACTTCAGAAGGAAAAAATTAAGAAATATTGCTTATTTAGATTTTTTTTTTAAGTTTTCTTATAGGCAATCTTCTGTTATAGTTAAATAGAAACCACTGAATTTTGGATTATATGAACCCACTAGTGGATAGAGCTCTTGCATGATAGTAAAAGGTTGTTCTTGGTATCATAGTGACTGAATAGAGATCAAAATAAATTTTGTTGCTATTTTGTGATGCATTTAGGTCCTATGATAAATTTAAGTCGGGGAGTAGCAGCTCCTCTCCATGTGTAAGTTCCCAGATGAGGTTTTTTATTTTTGTAGTATTCCTACAGGACTTGAAACAGCATTAGGAAACATAAAGGAAGACCTTGTAGTGGACATACGTGTTTTAGTGAATTTTTCTGTTCTGAAGTGCCCTGATGAATTTCCTAGACTTTTCTGACAAAACATTTTGATGTCTCTGTTTAGTGTATCTTACTCGTCTTGCCAAAACTATTCAGGGATGCTTGATTAAAAACAATTCCTGTTCCTTTTGAGGAGAGGGCTTTGGTTTGTGGAATTCCCTAAGTGGCTGAAGAGCACTTTGGGTGCCAAGAACAGAGCAGCTCTATTCAGAGGGGACCTGCTGCTTTCCCTCTGGTTTTCCACTTTTCTGCCTCACTTCAAAGATTGGTGGAAGTGCTTCAGCTTCTTTGCCTGTGCTCAAAGGCTACTGACTCTGCATCAAAGAACACAGTGACGTTGACTTATCCTCTTATTCTCCCTGGCAGTCTTAGCAAAGGATTGTGCAATGTGAAGTGGCCAAGAAAAAAAAGTGGTATGACTTCTATTGATGTAATGCCAACAACAACTAAGCAACTCCAAGTAAAGAAACTGAAAGTGGAAAGTAGCAGAAAGGCTCACTGTCTCAAAGTTTAAGGGAGCTTTCCCAAAATAAAATAATTAGCAACACAGGACAGACACTGTTCATCTTTTATTTTTGCTGTCAGAGAACTTCTTTGTCCCCAAATTAAAGAAGATCATTAAATATTAATCTGTAGTAGCAGAATCTAAGCCTTAAGTACAAAATATGAACAGAACACAGAAAGGATCAATGAGATTTATAAAAGTAGCTCCCTGTTGCCTGCCATCTTCATGATAGTTGCCTCAGAATCTTCCTTAACTCTTTTCTTTTCAATTGAGAAAAAAATACTGGTTTCCTAAAATTATTTCATTGAAATGCTAGATTTGAAGTTATCCTGTTCTATATCAATATAATCAGCCTTAGATTTGGCATGAGTGACTGTCATAGAAAAAGTGTGATTCATTCAAAAGACTATCCTCTGGTGATATAAAGATGGACAAATTTCACTTTATTATGAAAGAAGATAACCGTTTCTTAAGATGAGGCTGTTAAATCCAGAATTTGGCACCCTGATACATATCACAATAGATTTGTCCTGAATTCCCTGTTGAATCTTCAAGTGGTCAGGGATTCCTTTAAAACCTTTTCCAATGGTTCTTTGAGATTCTGTTTGAAAATATTTCTGACAGTAGTGCCAGGTCACATATGATCAGTGGATGCTTTCTGGCAGTAAGTTCAATTCACTTATGTCAAAACACAGTGGTCACCTTTTAAAAGCATTTAGTTTGACACATATTTGAGATACCATGGCTAATTCCTGTTCAAAGTCCAGGAAATTCTGTAACCTCTCTAAAACTGCTGTATGAAAGCAATCAGTTACAGTGAGTTTAACCTGGTAATCACTACTAGGATTTGAGGTAAGGACCTGTGCTCTGGTCAGTTTGTGATTAGCCATAAATATTCATGAATACTATTTGTAATGAATGTGTGCAATTCATAATTCGACAATGGACAAACTAGAGGAATCAAGATCAGCTTTCATGTTGTTGCTTCTCTTCCATTCCTGTTAGAATATAGAAGTGAAAAGATGATTTTTAGTCATGTTCTCATAGACAGTCTTAATGCACTGCTTTCAAAAAGTAGCAAAGTAAATGCACTGTTTCAGAACACCTTGGAAAGCTGACTATTCCAGCAAGGTTTTTTAATGTGCTTAGAGTACACAGAGAATTAAATGTGATTAGTCATGTCTGCTGGTTCCTATTCCTGGTTTTACTTCTTCAACACAAAAAGCTCAAACACATGAAGCTGTAATAAGGAGATACTTCTAAATATTGGTGCAATTTTTTCAGTGTTTGGGAACAATATTTTTGGCCTTATACCACTTTCCTGTTTCCAGGCAAAAGCCACAGTTTTCCTGCTTTTTACTCTTTTCCAAAAGAGCAGCTGAAACCTCAAGGACTATTCAGGGATCTCTGCCCGGTTTAAAGCTCTGTAAACTCCAGTCTGCCACATGGTAGCATGTGAGTTCCTCACCATTTCACTTCTAGCCAGGTAGTAGTTTTCCAGCAGAAAATGCCTATCTTAACTTCCTTGTAGAGGACAGTTTGACACTTTTAGGTATTCTTTCTTTGTGCTTGAGGAATATATCAGTACTTGTTAGTATTGTTGGGGTTTTATTTTCAAGCGAATTTTCGCTGGTGTTACAGTACTCCTGAGATTTTGTGGTCACTGCTGCATAAGGGACTTCATGCTGTGGGGAGACCACATTTTTTTCTGACTCAAATGACTGGAGGTTAGCATCTCAGTTGAGTGCAAGTTATTTACTTTTCAGATGTGCTAATTATCATTAGTTTTCATGGACTTCCTTCAGCATCTTTGTACTGATGAAATTGCCTCGCTAAATCATGACCGTGAGACAAGCTGATGAAAACTGCCAATGCCTGTTCATCAAGAAGAGATCATGTCAAACCAATCCATTCTACTCTTTTAATGACACAGTAATTAGGGAGGTATTAGATCCCCCTCCCCACATCTGGAAGGTTCTTAACACTCTCTACCATGACGTTTTCATGAGAGAAAATTGACAGAACCTCCATTTAAACAGGCAGAAGATTGAAGGTGTTCAATGCTGTTGGAGCCTCTTCTGTTTTGGCTAAACACTTCTGACTTGTGTGAGCACAGTACACCTGAAAACGGCTCTGTGTATAT
>WAAE01003012.1:0-34765 GCA_013400495.1 Nicator chloris
CAACAACCACAGCCTCCACCACCTCAACAACCACAGCATAGTTACTCACAGAAGGCTCTGCTATAGGATCCAGGACTTCTGATTCCTAATCTTCTTTACCCTCTGCTAAAGGCGGTTGGCGAGTCTATGATTTTCTTCATTTAATCTCTTAAACTTTGTTTATCCTCAGCTTAATAAGAATCTTTCTTGGTGAACAAGTTCAATTTGCACTGACTTTTTAGGATTTTTTTTTAATTTTGCCGAGGAACTGATATATTTAGGAAATATTCCTAAATTCCTAATTCCTTTTAAAATGCCTAAAAATTGGTACAAGATTATTTATGTATGGTTAAATTGGCTAGTTTGTGAAAACTCAACCATTGCAAACTGTTGTGGCATATATGTTATGTACATATAGTGTGTGATTGCAGTAGTGCCCATTTCGTATAACTATGGTGGTCATGTGAATATATTTAACAGTATGTTTAAAAATAATTTGCTTTACTATTTTATTTTAATCATGAACTGACAACCATATTTCATAGTTTTGTCTCGTTTTAAGACAGATACAATGTCATTTTCCAGTGCAGGAAAAACAGGAATTCTGCATATCATGGTTACAATTACAAGTTAAGGTCTAATTTACAAACTTAGATAAGTTTCACTACTTCTTGAATTGAACTCAAGTGTATCATGACTATTAGATAGCTTATCTACCAAAGTAAACTTGTTAACTAGTAATGATTTGGGGGGATAACAGCAAATTATGATTCTGCTTCAGACATAATTACTAACTTAAAACTACTATTCAGAGGCTGCTAAACATATCATGGGACCATGAAACAGATCAGGATCTTGCATTTTATCATGAGAAGTATGTAATTTATTTTTCCAAGTTGTTTCTTAAAATGAGAGCCAGAACTGTATTCTGTGTGTGTTGGTAGAGATTACACCAAAGAAAGACAGAGGAATTGATTTGAAAGAGAAACAATGGAGTTTTAAACTGGAACACACAACATCAATTACACTATTTTATTCAAGTCTTCTTAATTAGAACATGGAGAATTATGAACATGTAAATCACTTTGCTGGAAAAACCTTCTGGGCTTCGTTTTATCTCTTGTGGCCTTGCTTAGCAATTTGTTCTGTTTACTGTTCTAGCACAAACACTTCTGCCTTAAATGTCTGTTTCAATTTTCAGTTGTACCATTTGAGTTTATTAGCCCTTCTATAGTTTGAATAGTTTGAGGCATCTCATCTAAATTCACTTTTAGGTTACTTTAAATTCTCTTCTGCAGCAATGTGCATTAGCCTGTTTTAAACCTTTGTGTTCCTCAGTAACGTAGCCACATGGCTTTGTAAAGCATGGTGTTTTCTTTCTGTGGATGAGGTGCTGCAAAAGAAATGTGGTAATGGAAGGCAGCATTTCAGGTGTGCTTGAGCAGGGTTTCTTGTACAAAGGCTGTTGTTACTTTGCATTTGTATTCCATCTAGTAAGGCATCCTGGTTTCATCTTTTCCAGCAGCTCTAATTCCACTAGAGCAGTATTAGATGGCTTCAACATCAGATCTGGTTTTAGTCCTGTGTGTATGTCAGATGTTGTTTGTTTTGTGTACTATATTTTAGTGTGATGCTTCTGGAATTAAATGTTGCAATTCTACATTACACTGTAAAATGAGCTCTGTTATTCCATATACTCCTGCATCTGTTCAGTTACCTAACATGCCTTTGTTTCACTATTTTAATTGACATGTGTGTTTTGCCAGATACTTTCAGATGACTGCTTTGCATAACTTCTGACTGGGGTGGTTACAAAACGTGCCCGTGGTTGATCTGTTCCACTTGGGGATGTTCTAGCCAGCTGGTTGATCTAATGCTAGGATTTTCGCATATTTGTTTTTTCTAAAATTTTTAAGCATCCTCACAAACTGTCATTAATTATTTCAGTGCTTGGTGTCATCACAAAGGCCTGTGGAATTTGAAAGGAAATACTTAAGAAAAAAATAATAATCTGACATACTGTGTTATGGATGACTTTTTATGGGTTGAAGAAGTGATGTCTTTAGAAAGGACTTGTAGTATAATTTAGATAGTATTCTCTGTATGCATTAGGTATCTTTTCCAAAATCAGATATTCAATGTGTATAAAAATGTGTAATTTTTACACAAAAATGAAAATAATTTTTATTCCATTGTTCTTAGTCCCTGATTCAAGGAGAAGCTTGAAGCATCAAGATAGTCCTTTTGATATTAACTATTGTATTCTTAGGTTTTCACCTGTTATGTCACATGTTCCCTAATAAAGGCATGTGAAACTTCTGTACAGCAATCACCCAGAAAAATACATTTTGCTAATAATTTGTCATGGTTTTTAAAGTTTTTGAAGTTCTTCCTTGATATACAGAAATGCTATATCCTGGTTTCTCATTTGAACACTGAAACCTTATGTGCATCACAGTTTTTCTGCTCTCCAACTTGCTTATTTTGGCCATTCATCCATTCTTATGAAAATTAAAATCACCTTTCATGTTCATCATGACCAAAAAAACCTACTTGCTAAAATTCAGTGCTCCTTTAAATTCAATATAATGAAAGTTGTGAAAAAAAAGATGGACACTTTCTATTTTCCTTCATACTTTTATTAAAGTCACTGCTCTAAGGTATCTCCTGTTGCAGGCTGGGAATTTTAGTTGACTTTGAATCAGAATTCATTGTCTACAGCTGGTGGACTAGGTCACTACAATTTTAGGTTCTGAGTCTTAGTGTTTCTGTTGCAACCTGCATTTTCCATTTCATGTGCAATTTTCAGATTAAATTGAGTTTGGAGCTGTATTACTTCCAGTTGATTTTCCTTACCAGAAAATGTCTTCCTGCTTGATCGTGCCCTCTATGCTCGATACTCTGAAGTGAAGCCTTCTCCTACTGTGCTAAATGCTGTCATTGCATGAATTCCTGCAGTCATCCTCTCATACTCTCTCTGACAGCTTAGAAATGATACTTCAGTTCACCTCCTCTGCTGGTTTGTTATCATGAACCTGGAGATGCCACTGCTGGTGCTTCTCTGCCCTGATTTATTCTCAGATTCCTTGTTTATTCATTGTTTTGACCAAGTTCACTTATGTTATCTACCTTACTATGGTATTGAACACTAAAATGTTAGTGAGCAGTGGAAAGTACATGTACAGCTAATGTGTGGAAAAGCTTTTTAGCAATTAAATAAAGTGTCAGAATGTAAACTATTTGAAAGTAAGGGATCATTGGAAATGTTATTCATGTTCCAATAGAAGACTTGATTTTTGAATGTCTTGTTTCTTTACACGTAAATTGTCAATTTAAGGCTAAAATATGTTCAAGATATTTTGTATGACCCTTTTTTACTTAACCCTTTCATTAAGGAATACAAAAATTCTAATTAACTTCAGAAGGGATGGTTCAGTGGCTTGGTTAGCATGAACTGGAGCAAACTCTGGAAAGTGCCTTCTGTGCATTTCTCTTCTGTGAGCAAAATTTTTTTAGCCATGTGTATCATCTCAGTTTATGTGGTCATAACAAAGGTGTCGAGATTTGCTGTAAAACCTCCCAGGAAAAATCCTGGGGTACTATGTTAAAATTTTCTGCACTGATGTCATGGCAGTGCATTCCAGAGTGTGCAGCTGCAGGAACAGTCACAATGTATTTGCCCACCTCTGTTTAGTAACTGGTGCTGTGTAGATGTGTCTGTAATGTCATTTGCCAAAGCACATAGAGACAGCAGTAAAAAGGTGCAAAATGTAAGAATTCCTGCGTGCTTCTCAACAGGTGTGGAGCAGCATACTGCCCTCATGGCACACTTACTGTTCATGAATTTTGAGGCAGGGAGAATGGAAATAAATTTGAACTTCAGAAAATTCTGCCAGATTGCAAATGGTTAGATTTAACAGAGACAGATTTGCTTTTAATACCATGTACATATTTTGCTGATTGAATCTAGGCTGCTATTACAGTTCTCTGATTTCCTCTAGATGGCAGGAACATCAGATTTACACTGAAGAACTGCTTAATACCTCATTCTCCAATTTTTTAGTATTTTTCTCTAATATCACTTTATTTTTTCACTCATATTTCCAAGATATCTGTGCAGTCTTTATGTACAAAGGTTTTACCTTATTCCTTCTCTCCTGGGGTTCACAGAATGAAAAAAAGACATCTCTAGTTAGAGCAGCTACACTGGCACTTTGAATTACATAACTGCACCTTCCTTTGGAGAACATGTATGTATCTGTTTTGAAGAACAAGGGAGCATAATTTTTCCAGTTAAAAACTAGAAGAGATATTTTTAAAGAAAAAGGTAGAATAAAATTTACAAAAACCTCCATTGCCAACAGCTGGCAGAATCATTTTTTACTTTGTTATTCAATCTTTGTAAAGCTGATCAACTCCACACTACAGCTACTCCTTTCTCATTTTCATCTGCAGTGAAGAATATTGACCTTCATGCATACACTGTCCAACACCATAGGAAAACATGGAGAAGGCCTTGATATTCGAACTTTTTGCTTCAATGTGTAAAAAACACTATGCACATCTTTGAAGCCTTGTTTCTTTGGATGGGTGTGTTTAAAACATTCCATTTGCTACTATGTAAATTGCAGCTCTGAAGTTCCCTTTTCATGCTGCTACCTTGGTGAAAAGGTGGTAGGAACTTTTGTTCTATCCTGCATGTTCTTCTGGTATCCAAATAATTTTTGTCTTTGTCATGAAAAAGAAAAACCTACTGCAGTCTGCTTTGGTTTTAATAAAGTGTACACAGTAGCAAAGTGCATTTTTGTTTGGCTTTGTTTGTTTTGATGCTCCCTTTGATGTTGGCATATGTATATATTTAGATATACCGCACTGTTGTACAAGAATTGTTTTAGTAAATAACACTATTTGTAAAAACTGTTAATTGTTTTTGGTATGAATGCAAAATATTAAAGTTGGAGTATTTAGTTCATTATGTTGCAAAGTCAATTTATAAATTTTATGAAAGAATAATCTGAAAAGGACTTTTGGTGGAAGGACTTAGAGATACAATAAGCAAGGTCTGTTAGAAGTATTTAAATTTTCTGGTTTCAGATGGGATGGAGGTGGGGTTTTTGATTGGGGACAATTTGTGGGGGTTTTGTTCTTGTTTGATGCTTACACATAAATTACCTTATGTTTTTTAAAACAATCTCTCATTGATTTCCTTCAGCTAACCCAAATAAGCCATTGTAGATCTTATTTCAAGTGTGTTGCATGTCCTCTATCTTTTGGTAAATACAGCATGAGTATTTTAAAGAACAAATGGAAACAACTGTGTCTGTACAGTCTAATGTATATATTTAGTTACAGATGAATAAGCAGATTCTATGGTAGCTTGACAGCTAATTCTATTTCTGATGACAGCAACACAAAGTAGTGTAGAACCTGGTGCTTTGATCGATGTGAAATGTCTTGAAGATCAGGCTAAAATCTGGTTTATGAATCTTAAACAGCTGTCAGAATTGAAGCTTAATAGACTAGACGGCTGTATGGTGTGTTCTTAAAACAATGTTAAGCATAAATTTCTTGCTTAAACCAATGTAGACACCATGGGACTTTGGGAGCAGTGGGCAGCAGTATCAGTTTGGCCTGTTCTTAAGGTCTCTTCCTAAAAAATGTGAGCCAAACCCCTTAGGACAATAGATTATGTGGATTGTGGGTTAGTTCAGTAAGATAATTTGTGTCTTTCAAGAAAATATCTATTCATTTGACAGAATTAAAAGTCCTGCAGATTGTGTAGAAATGAAACTTTTTTTCTGTTTTGGAACAGGGAGGGGAAATTAATGTTGAGCTTGCTTTACTGCCTGTCTCTTTTAGATAGAAAACATTTCTGTTGAGATGCCTATGATGAAAATAGATTTTGAGAGTTTGTTTCCTAGTATTTAAAGTTTATTATAAAATCTGTTGCCATGAACCTGGACAAGAGGTAATATAAGCATCAGTCGGTATTTTAGGAGCTGGAACCAACTCTTAAACTTTTGAAGAACTGGTTCATATATAATCTCTCTTCATAGCACTCACTTCATATCACATTTATGAAGCTGAAGACCGTAATGAATTGTCTTATTACTGTCGCTTATTCTACTCTGTTGTAGGATACAGATTTTTCTCTCACATTATTTGTACATTTAAATTTCTGGATTATTTTAAGTCAAGTTTGGTTTTGTTGATACTGATTGTGATCTGTTTTAAGTGAGAAATGAGAAGCCATTATGAGAGAACCTGTGGGAGAACTTCCACTGATTAAGGCTGATTTGCACTTTTTAAAATTCACATCAACCCTGGGAGTGTACATGGGCAACACGCAGTAATGCAGATAATCATATAGGGCTAAAAAAGGCAAATAGATATTTTGAGTTAAAGGTTTAGAGCATTTTAAAATACAATCTTCTGATAATAGTATATAAGGAATGTGGTGATTGTAGCACCTCATATTTTCCTTTGACTTTGCTTAACCCTGTTAAGCATGGGTTCTGAGTCCTTATGCATGCACCTTTGATTGCTAACAAACAGTGCAGCTTGGTGCCTGTGCCCCACGTCCCCAGGCTTGGAACATCCACTGCCTTAGCAGCTGTGCTTTGGACCCTCACAGAGGAGCAGAATCCAGCAGGAATGTGGGGGGTGCTTGGCAGAGCCCGTTGTCATTGGGACACTGCTCAGCAGCACAAACTCTGACTGGTCAGTGTCTCTGTTTACCACTTTCTGGCTACAGGAAGGACACATCAAGGAATGGAACCCTTAAATACATACATACCTGGACCACTCATGGTTTTAAATCTTGATTTACTAATGAGGCTGTGACTGCTACTGAAATCACACTGGAATCTCTTTCTAGCCACTTGTTATGGCTCACTCCTGTTGACTCATGCATCCTCAGGTATTTGTGGATTATGCAGATGTTTTATTTTGCAGTCTATGTGTCAGACTGTCCCAATTTACTCTGCTTCTTAAAGGAGTGCGAACATTTAGTTCCCTTGATTTTAATGGCTTTTAGACTTGTGAATTTTTCCCCAAATTAGTCTTTTTCTTTGCCTTGGGGAATACTGTTATAGCTGATGCTGAAGAATGGTTAGGCAAATCCTTCAGCAAAAATCATATGGCCTGATCATCTATGGGTAATACAAAGATTTTCATGAAAATATGTTGGTTTATGTAAGAACAAATGGAAGTCTTCAGTGAATGGCAGAGAAGTCATGGTGCTCTGAACCTGAGTTTGAACACAGGGTCAGGACCAAACATCTCACTGAAATGTGCTATTGAAACTTTCAAGTAAGTTGGTTGGGGTTTTTTTTCAGAGAAATTGTGGGTGATGTCCAAAAAGCTCTTGTTAGGGGTCTGTTTATTCAGTGAACTCTCTTTTCTCCTGGTGGGGTGAGACAAAACAATTAGTGAAGAATTTTTTGCTTTATTCAAGTCCACAATCTCACTTTTTAGCCAGTTTCTTGCAGCTTCTCTGGAGTCATGATTAAATTAGCTGATTGTGTGGCTAACAACACTCCACTATATCCACTGCGATACAGCATTAGTAATTTTTAAAGCTCTTCCTGCTCACTTAAGTATAAAATATGAAGTATATATAGTATATAAGTATAAAGTAGGTGATTTTAATTTAGTAGTTTATTTTAGTAAGCTTGTTCTTTCAAAAGAGACATGCTTTCTACTCTTGATCACGTCTTATCTTTTGGATAATCAAGGTCTTCTGCAAATGTGAGCTGTTCCTTCCAAAGTTTCAGAGTCCCACTGATCACTTCAGGGGGCAGCTATGTGTCCTAGTTGCTCAGACCAGTTCCTAATTGCCTCTTCCAAGAACTAGATGCCTTGAATTTGTCTGTCCATGAGGGTCAATTTGACACCAGATTTGATCCTAAGCTTTCTTTATTCAAGAGACAGTAGGCAGCATGAAACAATTTTGTATATCTGTGAACAGCACTGAGTTGAGCAGCATTCAGTGGTATCCTGTACTGCAGCTGCAATGCAGAAAGTCCAAATCCCAGCTGTCCTCTCTGTATAGTCAATCAGTTTCATGTAGTATATGTACTTCCTAATGGTTATCTCCTTTCATATGCTTTCTCATACTTGAGCCTTACAGCCAGCATGCCCAGAAATACTAATGATTAATCATAAATCTAATAATTTTCATATATACACATACATGCAACCTTTCTCTCTCTCTCTCTCTCTCTCTCTCTCTCTCTCTCTCTCTCTCTCTCTCTCTCTGGATGTTTCCAGTCTGCAGGCTGTCCTTCCACATAATGCAGGTGTCTTATGGAGCCTTTTACCTTGTTGCCTGAAATGCAGACAGTCCTGATCTTTAACCTCTGAAATGTGTCCCTCATCACTGGTTCAGTCACACAATTGCTGTAACTGGGCTTTGTATTTTTCATGTTTCTGCAATATCTCTTTGGCATATCGAGTATTCTTTACACAGCACCTTGCCATTAACTTGGTATCATTGCTATCTTATTCACTTTATTTTCTCCATCACTGGTGCCGTTTCACCATGGGAATTGGCCAGATTTCAAGCCAGGAAAGGAACACCTCTGTTCTTGAGGCCCCAAGTTTGGTTCCAAGTTGTTTAGTGATGCATGCCGATAGTTTCATCCTACTTGCTAATTTTATTCAGTGCAGGATTCAGAAACACAAATACTGTAGTATGTGTGCCAAGTCCATCATAAAATTTTATGAGTAGTTTGCCATACACTGTGTGTTCCTGTTAAGATTCACACAATCATAGAATGGTCTGTGTTGGAAGGCACCTTAAAGAATTTCTGGTTCCATACCCCCTGTCATGGACAGGGACACCTTCCACTTCCTCAGAACCACATTCTGCCTGGCCTTGAACACTTCAGGGATGGGGCATCCACAGCTTCCCGGGACAACCTGTCCTTAACTGTTGTTACGAACTGTTGTTACTTCATTGCAATACAGTTTCACATGTAGGTAGCAGTCAGGTAAAAACAGTGTTGACCTCCTACAACTTCAGTTTTATTTTCATGATGTTCTACTGCTGTATTAGGGAATATGATCTCCTGGCTCATCACTGCCAGACCGGTTTTTATCACCAACCCTACTGCATGTATCACAACAGTAAATCCTGTAGGCTTAAACGTTTTTCCTACCAACAAAGTTAGAAAAAAGTCTCCCTTTCACGATTCCCTCTTAAACTGGCATCCTTCAGGAGAGCTGTAGCATTGTCTACATATTCACAGAATATTTAGGCCTGCCTTGTACACAGAGTTTACTAGAATATCAAAATTTTTCTCTATTTTCTTTTTCCACGGGGGTTACAAAGTCCTTTGGAAAATAAAGGACTTTGCCCCTGAGGTGAAATAGTCTTCGGTTAATTTCTATTAAGAATAATAATCAGTTCTGCATAAGGTCAGTATCTGCAGCACAAGACTAAAGAGATTATATTTCATTTGAGAAAGCTGGTAAGAAAGGATCTTTGCTTTCTTTGATAGGAGAATGCTGTATTCAGGTATTGATACATATGTCACCTTTTGGCATATGCTTTGCAAGGATAGGAATCTTTCCCTCACTGATTTGTCAATCTTCCAGTCATTGTGACTCCCAATGCAAAATTGTAAGGGATGTTGTGCTGTTAAGTAGATCTTGACTACAGATTCAGTCTGTTATAATTACCCAAAAATAGTTTGTCTGAATTTCTCAGCTAAACTAGACTTGACAAGCTATCCATAGCTTATTACAGGTATTCAGTCTTTTTTATTTGTAATATTTGTTTGTCTTGCAGAAACCAACAGAAAAGGCAGCTGTTAAGGGTATCTCTGGCAGAACACGGAATGTAGTAAATATTTTTGGCTAATGTTCTACTTTGGAATAGCAATGACAAGCAAGAGACCATCATTAAATGTTTTTAATTCCTATTCTTAGTTCTTCACTACCAAATATGGCTTCACTTTGATTGGGCACGATGTGGGGCAGCATCTCAAGGAATTGAGAGAGGTGGAGAGATTGAAAGAAAAAGCAAGTGAGAACTTGAGGTGAATGATGCAATTAGGCGAGACAAAGAAGGAAGAAGATTTTGTGCAAATAAACTAATCTTTTATTATTAAAGCTTTGTTTCTAGGAGGACACACATGATTCGTATAGAGAGGATTCATCCATAGAAACCCTCAATTTCTGGAAACCAGGCAATATTTTAAGTCTGTGTCAGAATAAACCAGGCCTCTGAGTGAAATGAGTTATGGCATGTTCTGTAAGTTCAAGAGATTTACAGAAGTTTTCTGCTTTAGGTGCAGTAGTTAAACATCTCACCCAGGAGAATTATTCAAACAAACAAAATTTAAGGATGTTTCAGACAAGCCTTTTTGGACCGTGTTCTGACTCCAATGGCATGTGATATCTTAATGTCTACCTTCAGTTGTTTACTTTTGCACTGAGTAGTTTGTAAGGAGAATCATGTTTTAAGATTTATGAAGCTCTTCAGCTTTCTTTTCCCCCTATATCTATGTTTTCTGTTTGCCACTTGGGTCTCAGCTTTAAAAGTGTAAAGGAAGCACGGGATGTATATGTGGAGCATGGTTTACTATATCCTGCTTCGCTGCCTGTGTGACATTTGCTGATTTGGTTTCCTGTGAAAACTGATGGATCAGCTCACTTCTGGTCATAGATAACAGGCAGGAAGAGTTGCCAGGACTCCCAAGAAGAATAGTCCATTAAAATCCTGCATGCAGAACAGAGCTGAAGTGAATATTTTTATTTTAGGAAGAAAAAGCAAATGTCATGTTTTGATACTGCAGAAGGAAGCTGTTCTCAGAAAATACAGATATTTTGAGTTGTTCGTGATTTTAAACCCATTACTCTACAGAAAGCTTAGATAAGGTGACAATGTCAGAATGAAGCACAGAGAGGACAAAGCTGTTGTCTCGTTGCTGTCTGGGTTGCTTGGCAGGCTGCCACAGTGGGGCTGCCTGAGCAGCACTGTACTGGGGGAAATGACAAATGGCACAGTTGCTGCTGTACCTTCAGAAACAGACTCCAAGATTCTCTTGTACTGAACTGAATGCTGCGGATATCTAATTTCTGGTGGAGGTAACCTAACATGCTACTAGTCAGTGAAAAATCAGTTTGTTTTATCTAGGGACTCTGGGACTCTCATAGTGCTTGAAATAACAGAAGTAATTTGAAATATTTAAAAGTTTCCTATATGAAATAGTGGAGATGGAAAATTGTAGAAAATATATTGACAAAATAAGTCTCAAAAATGGCAAATACCTGCCCTATCAGGAAACTATTCTTAACCTATCAGAATAATTATTTCCATTTGTTTTTTTTTCTTATTTAACTGCCATTTTATCAGTCTTGCAACTTCACGTTCAGTATTAAACTAACATCTAGGTTTCATTTTTTCAAAGTTATTATTATGCCTAATTTTCACTGAAATGAGGCATCAAAATAAATCAGTCACAACTGTGGCTGATCTCTTGCTATTAGCCAAGGCACCAGGAAAGGCAGACACCAAATCCAAACTTTGTCTGGTTTGAGATTCCTATGCCTTTCATCTAGGTATCTTTTATAAGATATTCTTTTCCAGTTGTGCTTTGAGGTTTTCATTTGTTCAGGCTTTTTTTTTGTTTTGTTTTTGTTTGGTTTTTTTTTGTGTTTTTTAAATTTGACTTACCTAAGAAATTCTCATCTATGGAACTACCAACAGAAATTGGAGGCTAGCCCACCCATACACAACCTATACCTGTATGAAGACAGGAGATGAAGCTCTCCTGGTAACAGAATTGCTGCTATTTGGTCAAGGAGTAGGTACAGGACTATTTTGTAGGAGAGATGGGGATATTGTATGAGGCTCCTCAGCCCTGTAGTGCTGTCACTATCCACCTGTGTGAGGGCTGATCTCCACTTTTGGTGCAAAAAAGGATATAATAATCACAGAAAACACTGTGGAAGTATTGTACCCTGAATAGTTTTATTGGACAGGACACTTTTTAACTAGGACCCAGGTGCTGCTACCTTCTGTTTTGGTGTTTGATGTGGTTTCCAGACCCACCTGGCTCCCTGCTCTTCTGAGGGAAGCTTTCATGATTGTACTTCATCACTCCATCTGCAAACAAGTTTTATCATGGTGTTACTATCTCACCTAGGAGCTGCCATTGTCCTGCAAGTATTGATAGACCTAGGCAGGACACTACATCAGCATGTCTTAGACTGGGGAAATGAGGTGGTGACTGTGCCACGTGCCATGAACATGCAGAAAAATGGAATCTCAGTCCCTTACTCAGGTGCTTCTGGCCTGAATCATTTCAGGACTGGTTCACCTAGTGCTTTCAGGTGGCAGATTTTTCAGGGTGGTGTAGTGCTGTACATGTATTTAACATGTTGCTATATTTTTTAATTAACTTTGGAGCTCTTGCAAAACTGCTTAAAATTCAAGGCAAGTCTGTTGAATTTCACAGAAATTATTACCTACAGACTTAGACTCACCCCTTCTATGTTACCAAAACTTTGTAAGAGGACGAGAGCAAATTAAACTTCTGTTTTCTCTTTATCTTTGTCCTACTAAGCCTTGTGCAGGAGACACCACATCAAGAAGAGGTGCTAAACTTTGTCTCTTGGAGCCACACTGCCCTGACGTTCAGTTACAGAGGAGCAGAGGGAGGAAAAAGTGAAAAGGCTCATTATTGCAACTCCAGCAGGCTCCTGAGATCCAGGGAAGGATTAAGCCTCAAAATATGCTTTACACCAGTCCCAGCTTCGTGTTTCTGCATGTGCCTTCTCACAGCAGCACCACAGCTCCTCCTCACCTCCAGCAGGTCTGCTCTCTCTTCCAGAGCCTCTCCCACACACCAGGTAGCACCAGCCTCCTTCCCTCTAGCCCTGTCTCACCCTCCTTCACACACATCTCTTTAGGCTACAATCTACAGTTTTTTACATGGCCTTTATTTCACTGGAAGTAGGCTGGGGAGAACAGTTTTGAGATTCTCTCAATATACTTTTTGGCTCATAAGTTTCATTATAGTGAGTACTCAATATTCATTTCACCCCATACACTTGTCTAGTAAGTGGAGGGAGGTAGTAATTGTGTCATTTTAAGAATGAGTGAAACGTGGGGTGCCGAGGTTGGGTACCTGGAAGGGGCTTTGTGCTCAGCTGTGGGTGTTCATGGGGTCTGGCGATGTTCCTGGGTGACGCTGCAGGGACAGGACTCGTGCTGCAGGTCTGAATGCACTGTGGGAGGCATCCCTGGCTCTGCACACACCTAATGCAGCCTCAGGAGTCACCCCTGCCTGTGAAGCCAGCACGACAATCACTTTTCAAACGCATTTGATGAGCATCGTCTGAATGCATAGACAGTTTTGGACCAAATAAAATGACATTATTTGGGGACTAAACAATGTCAAATAGAAACATCACTGTCAGTCTTGTTAGGAGAGACAAACCCAGCATGTTTATGAGTAAAGCAGAAGGTGAGCTGTAGTGGGACAGGGGCCTGTCATGGTGCTGGAGCTGGCCTGAAGGGAAGTCACTGAGCAGGATGCTCAGTCTGTTCTGGCACAGCACTGAGGCATGGAAATTCTATTCTGTTCTGCAGGAGATATTGCCAAAATAAAAACCCTGTTGTTGAAATTAGAATGACGTATAAATATAATCTGTGAAATAAAATTTTATTTTCCCTCCTCTTGTATTGAAGCTTCAATAATGTGTACTCAGTGACTGTTTAATTTACATAATACTTCATAATATTTCAGTCTTTGCTAACTTTCTGAAAAAAAAAATTCTGCAAAAATTGATAATGCAGACAGCATAAACTTAAAGAATTTTTGAATCAGACAGGTTTGAACATTAAATCATATGTGAAACTGCAGTTCTCAGTGCCTTTACTGAAATTAAAGGTATAGACATATTTCCATTCAAAAATGTGATCTTCTGCCTATGGGTAAACCCTATACCCTGGGTAATATTTCATAAATTTGGGGCTACCAGCAATTTCTAAAAATTATCTGACTGACATTAGGGCTGGTATAATCTGTTTTGAAAATACATGCTTTTAAAAAATCATATTATTGTTTAATTTCATAGTTCTTTGGGAAATTGCACTGAAACCTGTTTCCTTTCTCTTGTGTCAGGTGTGTTGTATTTTGCTGCTGTAACCATTCTGAATGAGTATTCAGGATGGCATAGACTTACTGGCATACTCATCATGGTTGTAGACTTTTATTTATTAAAATAAAGAGTATTAAAACATTATTCAACAACAGCTCAACAGAAGATTTGCCAAAAGAATGGTTTAAAGATTTCTTGGTCTCCTCTTAATACTTACAAGGAAGCCATAGTATTCCTATTCTAGTGAGAAAGGATCAAATCTGTGGTTAAGGAGTGTGGCCTATAATTTCATCCAAAATTGGATTATTTGAATTTGAAAAGCCCAAGCAAACAAACCCCTAAGTAACCCTCTTCTCTGCAAAGAAAGCCAATACAGACTCTCTACCTCTTGATCCTTTAACCTCCTTGGAAATTTCTTCTTAAATGCTTCCTGCTACTGCTTTATTTCTCTCCTAAAGGATGATAGCTCTTGAAGGACCTCTGTGCTCATGTCATGGATATATTTTGAGTTGATAATGACAATGGATATGAATACTGTTGTTTCTGAATTAAACTGGATTTTCTTTGGCACATATATTGTGATATGGAAATAGAAAATACAAATCAGCTTTGTATCTTTTCCTATCATCTGATATTTTTCCTATTGTGTATTGTCTTTTGCCATTCATTTCTGTAAATAACTATTTCTCTTCATGCTTTATTAAACACTGTTTCATATGTTTACTGCAACACTTCTGCATCTCCTTTTAACCATGATAAATAACTAGAAATGAACATACAGCTCAAAGGCAGGAACTGCTATAAGTAGGTTATGGCATTATTTTAATTTCAAGTCTGTCCAGTGTCCCACTGAGTTCCAAATTCTAGATATTAGAATTCTTATTTTTTTTTTCACAAGAAGAGTGGTTGGGCATTGGTATAAATTGGCCAAGGAGGTGATGGACTCTGTCTGATGAGTGTGCTGCAGATGAGACACAGAAGCTACGTGAATGAGCTCATCAAGACTTGTGCTGCTCTAGACAGGGGTATGTGTAGACATGTATACACACATAGACATGTATGTGTGCACCACACATGTCTGTGTCAAAATGGCTTTGAAGTGGTCATATCTCCAGTATATCCAGTGAGTGGGAGGGACAATGAGAAAAGATCAAGAAAGGATGCTGGAACACCCCTCTCAAAAGTAGTTCTTCTGAAGTCTCATTTTGGTTGAAAGAGGCCTTGGGAGGTCATGTAGCGTGACCTCTCTAAAGAAGGGCTGACTTGGATCAGGTTGCTCAGCATCTTGTCCAGTTCAGTTTTGAGAAACTCCAAGAACAGCCTAAAACAGTTTCTTCTGTCACTTCAGAGTATAGCTCATTCCTCGTACAGCCACTGACAGCCAAAGAGGTATCACTACTCATCCACCTAATTCCCCTTTTCTGCCTATTTGTGCAACACATATATTCACTTAAGTGACATGCAGTCTTTGCTGCACATAACCATCACATAATCAGTCTTTGCATAACCATGTAAAGACTTTGGCAGCAGTTTCATTTTTTTACCTTGAGACTGAACTTCACACATCTCCCTTCCCTGTTTATCTTAAGCCAGAAGAACACCACAAATACCCAAACTTTTAGTGAATATTCTTAGAAATAGCAGTGTTCTATTAGGGCAGCAGCATTTTTCTGAGTCTTCTGACTTGTTCCTTCTAGCACTAGATGTTTTCCTGGGTTTTGGGTTTTGCAAATAATTAGGGAAAAATAAATATCTTCCATATGCTACAATAAGAGACTAAGTTTCCCACATGACAATTCATCAACACAACAATACAGAACATTGCTGATTATGGGTGAAATACTTCCCACCTCCTATCCCTGGGCCAGGCTGTTTCTGACCTTTTTGTGGTTCTACAGATGTTGAGAGAAATTATGAACCACTTCCTCTTTACTCCCCTCATGTAGATCCCAAAAGGACCCAGCACAGGTGAAGTGCCTGGCTGGAATCCTTTCCAATGTTAGCAGCAGTGTCATTGACTTCAAATGAGCTTGTTTTCCATCTCCATTGTTTCTTCTCTTATAATAGTGTCAAAGTACCTTCTTACTCTGCTTTACCTCTTCCCATACTAATTTCATGTTCATGTTCCCCTGGATGTTCTGTACTTTCCCACCCAGAACTTCCATCAAGGAGGATTTTGACAATTTTTTAATTCTTATCAGAGATTTCCAAGTGCATGACAAGACAGGGGTACAGCCTGCTGCACAACAGGCTTTATACACATGGTAGGTTTGACTCATAGAATCATAGAATTTTTAAGGTTGGGAAAGACCTCCAAGGTCATTGAGTCCAATCATTAATCCAGCACTTGCAAGCCCACCAATAAATCATGTGTAAGCACCACATCTCCACATTTTTAAACACGTCCAGGGATGGTTATGCCACCATTTCCCTGGGCAGCCTGTTGCAGTGCTTGACCACTCTTTCAGGAAAGAAATTTTTCCTAATATCCCGTCTAAACTTCCCCTGGTGCAACTTCAAGCCATTTCCTCTTGTCCTGTCACTTGTTAGCTGGGAGAAGAGACCAACACCCAGCTCACTGAGCCCTCTTTTCAGGGAGTTATAGAGAGTAATAAGGTGCTCCCTGAGCCTCATGCATGCCCCATCAGAATATCCAGTAAGCCCCATGTGTTACAAAATCCTCTCTGTGTAAAACAACAGTAAGACTGATGTTTTCAATCCATTTGGGACCCTTCAGACTGTATATTGATAGTGATCTCTGAGAAATAACATGCTGCTCTGTATCCAGCACAGCAAGAAGCCAGAAAAACATCAAGGCAGACTGTGCTCTAAAGGCACCTGTTCAGAAAGATCATTTATTTCCAGGCAGGTGCTTCAGCTTGTGAACCCCAGCTAGCAGACAAGGTTTTGTCTTTCCTGCACTGATTCACGAGCAAGATTTGGGTCCTGGTAGCAGCAGATAGAGCCACCACTGTCAGTAGAATAAACAAACAAACAAACGAATCGGCTGAAGTTCATTTATTGGACTTCAGACAATGCCCCTTAGGGTTCTTAAGCCCCCTCGTCTCTTCTGGCTCCCCCTTGGCACCCCGAGCCCCGGCCGCGCCCCGCTCCCCGGGGAGCGACCTGCTGGCGCCCGGGGGAGGAGTGATGGGGACGGGGGCGCAGCCCAGATCCCGGCTTCCCAAAAGTAGGTCTCTGCTCCTTCTGCAGTCCTCGCTCTGGGGAGCTACCCGGCCGTTCGAGCAGGGGTTTTCTTTGAGACTTGGGTTTCTTACCCCTTCTCCTTCTCTTTTCCATGCCCCAGAAGAAAAGGAGAGGGATATCCTCCCTCCGAGCGGGGTTAGCTAATTTTCTTGGAAGACAAACCACTGACCCAGATGCAACGCTGTCAGAGTCGCAAAGGGGATAAAAGAAAAAAAAAACAAAAACGCCACACACAACGGCAACAACAAAAAAAGCAGCGCTCCTCTCAGCTATCGCCGCTTTATCACCTGCACATGCCTGGAAGGAGGCTCTTTCCTCCGCTAAGGGAAAAAAATCAGCTTAGGAAAGCAAAGTTTGAACAGCGAATTCCTGTTATTTCAAAACGCCCCATGTGACAGGATATTTCCTTATCATTTGGAGCGCAGAGTTTTCCCCTGATCCACCAGCCCTTCACAAGCGCGGCGGACCTGCCCGGCGGGACGCGCTCTCCTCGGCCGCGGGGCGCCACGGGCGGAGCGGCGGCGATGGCTCCCTCCCTGCTCCTGCTGCTCCTCGGACTTCTCCCGCGGGCTTTTCCGCGGCTGGGTGAGTGCCCGCGGGGGCTGTGCGGCCGCGGCGAGCAGAAAAACGAGGGGTCACCGCCGGCCCAGAGCCGAACCTGACCTCGGGCTTGCGGGGGGCGTGGGGAAGGAGCGTCCGCGCAGGTGGAGCCCACGACCACTTCAACCCCCAGTGCGGGTGATGGAGGCGGCCTCCGCTCGGGAGCCCTTCCTCGCCCGCATCCAGAGGTGCCCGGTGGGCAAAGCTGCCTGGCAGGGCGGGCTTTGGGTAGCCGTGATGCTGTGGATGCCGAACAGGGTTGTCACCGGCACTGCCTCAGTTTCCCCCACCGCTCCGATCGGTCCCTGACTGATTTAATCCCATCACCCAGATTTCCTTTACAGACCTGCTCACCGCAGAGGTTTGCAGAACTGCCTGGTGCTGGGGCTGTGCCTGTCCTCCAGCCCTCCTGGGTGGGCCCTGCTTTTGGCTGATGGTTTTTTTGGAGGGATGTTAAGGTAGCTGAAGTGCTGGTATGGATAGAGGTGTGAAAACAAGGGGAAGTTGTGTTTCTTGGTGATACCTGGAGTTTTTTCCCACTTTGAGATTTACCATGATTTCCAGCTCACAGCTATTTTTCAGTGAAAGTTTTGCACCTGCCCTTCCTGAAAACTTCTCAGCATTCTCTCCTCTCTAGATTGAGATCTAGCTATGCAAGTCTTCATAACACTGCCATGTAACCTTTCTTCCTTTGTGTGATTAGCAGCAATCAGTTTAGACCATCTGCTAAGCAAGAGTCTGTAGAGAAGACAGTTGTCCTGCCTGCATGCTGCCTCCTTGCTCCGTCCTCTTTTGCTTCTGGCTTTTGGTGTGCTCTTCTGGTGCTCTCCGTTAGTGTTTAATACTGATAGTGCTTTACTGGCTTCACAAATTACTCTTTTATTTATACTCACATAATCTGTGGTGGTTTGCAAATGCTGCAGAGTGTGAAGCCAGTTTGGCATACTGGAAATCTCTGCCATGGACATGATACTGTCTGGTGAGATTCTGTAGTACTTGGGACAATTCTTAAGATACAACTTGAGACCAGAGATAGATAAGCAAATAGTCACAGTGTGGTGGGTAAAGAAAACTGAAAGGCTGTGAGAAAAATCCTATTGGGATAATCCTGTGAGAAAAATTCTGTTGGGATCTACTTGGGACATTTGAGGGAAAAGATGCTAGATTCCCCTGAATGGCTGGTTGTGCATTGGTAATGGTGAAGTTGTTTCCTAAACCTGGCATGTTCTTGTGCATTTTGAAGACCTTCCTTCCAGGAGTAAGTTACAAAATATGAATTGCTGTTAGAAATAGGTTTAATTCAATTAATTCAATGAGTACTGTGGTACTCATGAGTACACTGTGGTGGACCTTAAAGTGTTCCACCCATGGTTCATCTGTAGTGAAGAATGGCACCTGTTACAGATCTCTATAACAAATGTTACTACAGAACAGTGGGACACAGCTAATGGTGATGTGTGTGATTCTGCTCAGCCCATTTTACAGATACAGCTCATCGTGTTGGCAAGAGTGGTATCAAGTGTTTACAGAGAGGACTTGGCAGGGCAGAGGAAGTGCTGCACAAATACCTGGCTTGTTTCTTCTAGACTATCTAATTACTCACACAGATACTGTGACATGGGAATCTCCTTCGGTGACCAAGACGGCAGGATAAACAGAAATAAAGCTGTAAACTTGAGCAATACAGCACTAAGTTACAAGTCTGCTCAATGACCATGGACTAAAGAGGAGCAACACTGAGGGAAAGGAAATCCTGCACTTACAGCCTCAGCCACAGTTGCTCCAGCATCCTGCTACCTCTTGTTCTATTCTCCTGTTTTGGTGTCAGCTTTTTTTCAGTGCCTCCTTGCCTGTGTTTGCCTTTTAGCTGCTTACATATATGCTACACCCTGAATTGGGAATATGCCCTTGTATAAATAAGCAGGTGTTTTTGGATTTACACACTTCTCATGCTTTGTAAAGGCACATTCAGAATAGTAGAGCCTAAGTTTTGTCCCCCTCTCCATCCCCACTGGTCAGACTGCTTTGTTCAGCTTTTAAACTTCATTTCTGAAGCCAAAACTCTGCACTCGCTCATGCTTGGATGTAGCAATCCAGGCTTTTGACTTAGGGATACCTTTTTCATGTGCCTGGCATCTTCTCTTTAACACCACAAGAACCAGAAAATAAGGACTGTTATTTTAGGCCACAGATACAATTTTAGCAATTTGAAAAATCAGGTAGAGTTTTCTACACATGTGAAATTGATTGACATTTCTTCTATCCAGAAACTTTAAACACAATTTCAGGAAAAGGAGAGTTGCAAGCACTGCATATATCAGTTTATAATAACGTGCTAAATGCTAGTAGAAAAGCAGAATAAAAAGAAGTTGTCACCAGCAGTGATAATTATACATTTCCTTGTATTGTCTGTGGGTAAAACAGATTGGCAAAAGACAACAATTTCTGCCTTCAGTGCTCATCAGTTTTACATTACTTCCCAGTGAGTTGGAAGCCAAAGGACAAGAGAAGGAAGCTGAGCTATAGATGAGATAGGACTAGGTCAGCTCTTTCTCTGAGAGAGAGGTTGTTTGTTCCCAGATTGTTCTTCTACAGAAAAATATGATCATTTCCACATTAGAGCATCAGCAGAGAAGGGAAGACTTTCTGTGGTTAACCTGTTTTCCCCTTAACTATTTCTCAACTATAGAATTTTTTTTAGTTTGGTAATCATACACTAAAATAAATAATATTTTACTTAGCTTCAATCCCCAGAATCACATAAATTTTCTCCTTCCTAGTTCACAGCTCAGTTAAAATACAGCTTTAAAGTATTGTGCATCCTGTTACCTTATGCAAAAGAGCATGATTAAGTTACTGTGCTAAAATGCATCTCAGGTGGATCAGAAAGGAGAAATTTTCAGTCTTTTAGCAAGATCAGCTCAGAAATGTTACACTCCATGGCACAAAAGTGCAAAAGGTGATGAAAACTTTTAAAGCAGCTACAATTTTGAAATCAACCTTGAATACGTGAAAATGCATGCTGTGAAGCATTGTTTACTAAGAGGGAGAAATACCCTGGAATGCTATAAAGATCTTTGTATATTTTCATAAGTCATGAAGAGACACAACTGGTGATGGCAAATCCCACAGCTGTTGGTGTTTCATTCACAAGGGAGAGACACAAGAAAGAAGTCACTGATGACTGAAGTGAAAAATAAATATGTTCTACGAGAAGCTTGAGTATAAAGCTTAAAACCATATCCTTCTCAGTTAATACTTTAAAGATTTTAGCAGGCCTTTTGAGAACAGAGCTCCCCACTGTGAGGAAATGGAGCCTGAAAAACTTAGTGACTGCTGTCATCTCCTGTCATGGGTTAACAGGTGTAGTCCACACCTTCTTTTGCTAAAGAGATGATGAGATTTTCACACCAAGAAGAGTGTCCAGATTCATATTTCATTTAGATAGGAGGTAAGGTTACTTCAACCCAAATCATTCCAGTGTTATTTTTCTTACAGACACTAGCATCTTCTTAATATATAATGAAGATCACAAGCGCTGTGTACTGGCTCAAAGTTCTAATTCAGTGACTACTGCTCCTTGCGTTCAAGAAAATGAGTCACAAAAATTCAGGTGGGTCTCAGATCACCAGCTTATGAGCATAGCATTCAAATTGTGCTTGGGAGTGCCTTCGAAGAAAGACTGGGTTCCGGTCACTCTGTATCCTTGTGACAAGGCTAGTGAACTTCAGCGATGGGAATGCAGAAATGAGACTCTCTTTGCAATCCAAGGGCAAGATTTGTTTTTCAACTATGGAAACAAACAGGAAAGGAATATTATGCTGTACAAGGGATCTGGTTTATGGAGTAGGTGGAAAGTCTACGGAACCACAGACGATCTGTGTTCTCGAGGCTATGAAGGTAAAGTTCTGTAAATTAATTTCTGTATTTCAAACTCATTTTTATGTGTAGATAATTAAAATATTTTATATGTGTAGAAGAATTTCCTTAATCTTATTAATGATCAGTGAATGTGAATTCAGGTGAAATCAGCAATGCTTGGGTGGGTGCACTTTTTGTTTTTTGAGTAGTTAATTTTGTTTTTTGTCAAACTTGTCAAAGTGCTGATAGATGATTAACCATGCATGGTAGTGATTCATTTGGAGAGAATAAAAAATTCTGTGATTATTCAAAACATGTGAATAACTATTACACAGCAGCTGATGATAGCTTTTACTATTTACTACATGTATACAGAAAGACATAGTGGAAGTGTTTACTCTGTTGCTTATATTTTTTTTCCTTGGGGTGCAAATATTAACTGGCAGTAAGATATTAGTTAACTCTTAATATGTTAATTTCCAATGTATTGCAGATGTCTTCCTAGGTGTTTGAACTTCTCAGCATTGGTGCTAAAATATTAGACAAAGAAATAAGATATTTTGAATCATTAAATTTGAAAAAGTTATGTGTAATACATCTCTATGTATATTCATGATAAGTATCTGGAAATACATTTGACCTCCAATTTAGTATTCTGTGGTAAACAGAAATGGTCTCAGAGGGAGGGATGGATGCAGTTTCTGTGGTTTACACCGTGGCTGATCACAGTACTGGTCCTTGGCCAGAGGCCAGAATAGAACCCTAGCAAAGCAAATTATGTGAAAGAAGGCAGGGGGAGATGTAATAATGTCCTGCTATTCTTTCCTCTTCTGTTTTCTAGCAGCTCTGTGAGACAGTGACCCTGGTCTGTCACCTCTCCAAAAATCCTTGTCAAGTACAGTTCCCCTGTGTGTCCTTCCATCAAGGAATGTACACTACATGTGCACACACAGAAAGCTGCTTTAATTACTTTCATAAGTTTCATTGAATCAGGTTTCTGATAAAACAAAAAGTATCTTTAGATGCAAATATAACATTTATTTGGGCATAATATATTGGAGTCACTCCATGGTATAGATCTTTCAAGTTTACATGTACATGCTCCTTCATGTCCAAAATGATCAGCAGTTGACTGAGTTATTGACAGAACACTCAACAGTCTTTTGCACTTTAAAAAATTGCATAAGTGTGTGGATTTTACACTTTTGATTGTTATGCATGGGAAATTTAGGACGCGAGTGTACTTATTTGGCTCAGTCAGTTGTGGTCGGTTGACTCCCTTAGCAACATAAATTTGTCACACTGTGAATGTGGGTATCAGCTTAGACCTAGAGTAAAATGATCAGTGTTCCATTTCTAGTACAGTTGTATACTGAGCTAGAAAGCTGTCCTTGCTATAATATTTTGTAATAGGGTCATAAAGATGAACCCTTATATGTCCCATGCTTACTAATTTTTAGACATTTTTGAATTGTTGTGTCTCCTTAGATACCTACACGGTGAAAGGAAATGACAATGGAGCCCCTTGTGTATTTCCTTTTAAGTTTGGTGGTAAATGGTACGCTGACTGCACAGATGCTGGCAGGTCAGATGGCTGGTTCTGGTGTGGAACCACTTCGGACTATGATGTTGACAAGAAGTATGGATTTTGCCCAACGAAATGTAAGCTTTTTACACTCCTGGTTCTGCTGTGCTGTTATTCAGCTGCCTGGAAATATGTCCATAACATGTGCTTTACAGTTTGAAATGGTTCAGTTTCTGCCTCTGTTTAGCCTGCTTTCCTTTTAAGAGCTACATAAATATCCAAATATAGCACCCAGCATAAAAAACATTGCCCAGTTATTTTTGGGTGAAAGTATGTTCATCGAATCTCTACATACACCATTCACGTAAATAGAAAGTCAATTAGATGTAAAGATGCTACATTAGCATAAGTAATATATAAAAAAGGTCAAAAAGCAGAAAGCTGTGAAGTCAAAATGAAAGTTAGAATAGAGTTTAATTGAAAATTAAAATTACTTTGGAGAATGAGTTGCCTTTTAGACATGAAAGATGTTTCATCAACTCTTTAGTGCATCCCAGTGTTTCCCAAATCTGTTCCTTTAACTCAATTAGAAGTATTTGTATTCTAAATTCCCTGGTTTGTGTATACTTGATGTTTAAAATCCAGTATTATCAATATGCAGTATTATCAATTATTTACAAATGTTGATCTCGCTTAAAGTAAATGGGAGTAATTTATGCCTGCATATATTTGAATTCTTTTAAATTTTCATGATTTTTCTCTGGACCTCTGTAAAATAGGTACTAAACATTTTGTCTGCAAGCTGCTTCTTCTGTCATGCTGAGAAGGGTAGCACTTCTCCCTCCTTTCTTCTTTATTACTGTGTTTTGCTGTAAAGCTCCAGCTGACTGCAAGCAGAGCTAAGGAGAAAAATATGCCTTTCCTCTGATGTGAAAAAACCTGTTTAGGTTGATCTTAACAGATTTGATGACAAAATACTGGTGTCCTTGCCTGATTTCCATGAGTGTTGCATTCAGTATTTCAGACAAATAAAAATCACCCTTTTTTTTTCCCTATGCCAGTATCATTTTCAAGATAATAAAAACATGCTGGGAATATCAATACCATTAATAAAGTACATGCAAAGTTGACTTAAGAATTCTCCCTGCCTAGTATTATTTGAGTACAAGTAGGAGGCATCATTAAAATTTTGTTTAATTCTTCATCATAATTAAAGGAAATCCATTCAGATGGCAGTGATTGTTTTTGGAAAAAGCTGACTGCCTGCATGTTTCCTTCCTGATTCTTAAGTACTGGCTATAAAATATTCAACTTTGGGTCATATATTTTAGTGAGAGACAGGCCATGGTAGCAGAAGTTTTAGTCATCCCTAGGAAAGAGAAATGAGTGTGATAAGTTCATAAACTTCAACAACACCTTTAAAAATAGAATGTGTAAGTCTGTGTGTGTTAAAGTTTATTTACTAAGAATAAAGTGTTGTTTCTTTGACTGCCCAGGGGACCAAGGCTACCAGCATGAAAATATGTGATGCAAACTATTACAGCTGCTCATGCTGGGGCCAGGACCTTCAGTGAAATGCCTGTGGCTGACCCAGTCTTTTCTTATTGTGACCAAAACCACCTCAGATGTTCTCCAAAATGAAGAGGCGATGAGGCTGTATTTGCAACAGTTATTATAATCAATAGAGGTGGAGAAATTTTATCAGTGGAGGCAACATAATTGTGATTATGACCCTTTGATGATGCTGAGACAGGCACAGCAGCAGCTTAAACCCCAAGGAAAGGAACCTAGCAGTGTTGCTACAGCAAACAATTTTTGGTAGCCTAGGAAATGCTGCTTCTTAATAGGTTACACCATGCCTTTTTCAGCTGTGTGCTGAACTTCCAAGAAGGTGTTGGGGAAGAAAACAGGTTGCACAGTGTAAGACCATCAGGAGACTGACTCAACCTGTACCTATAGCTCTATTCCAGTGGGAAAAAGTCCACTGAGGCCTTTCTTGA
Source organism: Nicator chloris (assembly GCA_013400495.1). Taxonomy (NCBI): domain Eukaryota; kingdom Metazoa; phylum Chordata; class Aves; order Passeriformes; family Pycnonotidae; genus Nicator; species Nicator chloris. Next base: position 25,288 of record WAAE01003012.1, read on the forward strand.
TGGATGAAAGAGCTGTCTATCTAGTGAAGGTTTCAGAAAGCCTTCTAAACAATGCATAAAAATGCAGGTGAATAGGACAGAAACAAAAACTGCAGAGAATAAATGCATGCTGAATTCATCTGTGTAGGGATACAGTTCAGATTTTTACTAGTTTTCTACTTATGTGCTGAGGACAGGTGTGATTTAACATTAATTTAGCTTAGGTGCTAAAATATATTATTCTGGAAAAGTGGTGAATCTTTTTATTTCTCTGGGGAACTAAGCTTTAAACAATAGCATAGAGATTTTTCCAAAATCCTGCTCTGCAAAGACATCTGAACTCTTAAAACTCAAATGTCTTAAAAGCAAGTTTTCCAAGATTTAGAAATGAGTTTGATTTTTTTGAAAGGCCAAAATTCTACAAGACAGCACCATATGGAAGTGAGCTATAAATTATGAGACTGGGGAACTGAGGTGGAAGGTTGGATGAATGCCCAAGACTTGTTTACCTCTTCTCTGTAATAACTGTGCAAGATTTATAAACCCCTTACTATCAATTCAGAGCCAGTTTTCTTTACTTAACTATAGACTTTACTATTTTTGCAATATTAATTTTATCCCAGGCTTGTGCACAGGGATTTATGATCTTTTAGAACATGGTGTAGCAAAGAAGTTTTGATTCTGATAGTTATAAAACATTTCAGACAGAACTTGATTTGTGGATAATGATAATCAGATGAAAGTTCCCATTTTTACTGAAATGTCATTATTACAGTAGGTTATATTTGATTTCTTTTCAAAATAAAGATAATGTGAAAAGAAGCACTTTATATCACCTATAGATAATCAGATTTAATACAGGAAAAAGTGGAACTGGTAAGTGACCTCCTGATATTTAACATGTATCATGCTTTGTTTTGAGTTTTATTTACTGTACTGTTTCCCTCTATTTGCAGACTGAAGTTTTCTGAGCACTCTGAATTCAGATAAGACCTCTTACTCTCAATTTTTTCAGATTGCAACTTGAGAAGCTGATACAGGCTTCAAGAATTCAGTGGTTTTCTCCTTGGCAGAGATGCAGTGATCTCTGCTGTGTTCTGCTTTAGTCATGCAACTTTATTCCCTCCATGTGATATTCAGCTCAGTGTTGGGACCTCATGCAGGTTCCCTTTTTGGCAGATCAAGAGCACACTGTTTTCTGTTGTTTGTTTGTGGAGATACAATTGAGATGAGTCAGGAGAGACTGCAGCCATGTAAAGAGTGTAGTACCTTCTGGGGCAGCTTCTAATATTGGGCCCTTTTGGATGGTGCTTTCACTGGCATTGCCTACAAGTGCCAAGTTCAGGTATTCAGGGAGTTCAGTCAGGCTTTGTGGCAGAGGAGAAAGTCATGCTATGTCAGACACATGCTTAAGAAATCAGGAATTGCAGGAAAATGTGAGATGGATGCTGATGATATCAGCTTTGTATTCAGCACGTGGCTCTGATTATCACAATCACAGTAAGAAAATCCATAGCCACTTTACAGAGTGACCCAAATTAGTAAAAAATTTGGGGTTTATCTCAGAAAAAAGGTCAGCTTGATATACACCTTAGCTAGCATCAGCCTGGAAGTTTTTAGTCTTTTTCTCCACATTCACAAATCAACTATTTTAGCATGTTTTTAGCCACTTACTGTTTACCTTAAACAGCAGATCTGTTGTACCAGAGAAAATGATGACCTTGTTTCATTCCCTGTCTACTGTCCTGGATCTACTATTACATCAGAGAACCTCAGGATTCCTTTCAAACCATTTGTCTGTAGCAGTGTTCTGTTGTTTCTTTTGCTGTGCAATTTTTTTGATCTATTTTTTCTGGCTCTGTCTTCATGATTAATTACAGCATTTTTGTTTCTCCCTATAGTTGCTAGTAATGCTTTGTGGACCACAGACCCTTTAACAAATGTCCAGTACCAGATAAACTCTGAGACAGCTCTGAAATGGCATCAGGCAAGAAAAAGCTGTCAGCAGCAGAAGGCAGAGTTATTAAGCATCACAGAGTTACATGAACAAACATACCTGACAGGTAGGTTAATATTAACCATAATTTCTTTTAAAAAGTGTATTATTGCACCAGTGACACTAATATAATGAAGATAATATCTTGAAGATTATATTTGTTTAATTCTGGTAAGCAATAAATTGAAATAGTTACATTGAATGATTCATCTGGAAATATAAGACAGGTAATATTTATTTTATCATGATTAAATATTGCCATAAACTAATAGTAATATTAAACATACATACAACAAGTAAGGCAGGAAATAAAGAGTGAATGTTGGAATACAGAAAAATGCAAAGTAGTTTGTAAACTGAAGATGAAGATTCCAAGACTGGATCCTTTTTGCATTCTTTTGTAGTGTGTATTAGTCAGCAGTTTTGCCTATTTCACTAAGGCCATTGCATCTTCAGTATATCCTAAAATATGTAAAGAAAAAGAACTAATAAATAAAAGGACTCATAAATATTCTCTTCTAGTTTCAATCTCCTTCAATGTTTTTGGAAGGAGTTTCCAGACTTCTCCTATGAGAAATTTCTTAAGTTTTACTTGAATATATTTACATTCTACATTGAGAAAGTCTTCTTTATTACCTTCTCAGCCTGTGTACAAACATGAAATAGTCCACTGATTCATCAATTAAATAGATTAGAAAATATTTTGAATATGTTACATCAGTTGAAAGATATTCTATATTATGAGCTATATGTTGTGCTCTCTAAATTTGTAGAATAAGAGGATTAGAGAATGGTTTGGAGCACAAGCTTTCTTGTACTGGGGACCCCAGAGTTGAACGCAGCACCCCAAGTGTGTCTCACCAGAGAATGGTTGAGGGGCAGAATCCCTTCCCTCCCCTGCTGCCCACGCTGCTTTGAATGCAGCCCAGGACATGTTTGGCTTTCTGGGCTGCAAGTCCACATGGCCAGGTCATGTCCAGGTTTTCATCCACGAACTCTGGAGTCCTTCTCTGCAGTGCTGCTCTCAATCCGTTCATCCCCTAGTCCATATAGATATTGTGAATTTCCAAGACCCAGGGATAGGACCTGGTGCTTGGCCTCGTTGAGCGTCATGCGCTGGGATGGGCCCACTCCTTAGCTGTTCAGAGGCCCTCTGGTTGCCCTTGCTTCCCTCAAGTGAATCAAACACACCACTCAGCTGGGTGTCATCTGCAAACCTGCTGAGGGCTGACGCAGTGCCTTCACTGCTCCTTTCCTGGCTGTCTCAGACGCGGCACTGTGTCTGCTGGGGACACTTCCCAGGACCCGGGAGACCAGGAGAGCGGCCAGGAGCTTTCGCTCCTGCAGAGAAGGACCTCTGTTGTCTGAAGGANGCAGAGAGGGGCACCCAATCCCACTGTCTGTGTGACTGATGTAGCCATTAATGACATTGGTCGCAGTACAGACCCTAGAGGGACACCTTGTTACTGGTTTCCATTTGGATTCTCAGCCATTGACTGTAACTTTTTAGATGCAGACATCCAGCCAATTCCTTATCCATCTAGTAGTCCATCAATCAAATCCATATTTCTCCACTTTAGAGGAATGAGAAATGTATTTTTAATGCTATGAACAATTTGTTCTGTCTAAACTTCTGTTTTAAATTTAAAGATTTGGTCAAAACATGGGTTGTTTTTCAAATGACTGTAAGAAAATTACTGTTGAAATTACTGCTCAAGGGAGCAAACTGGTGCTGACACAGAAGGTAGTTATTAGTTGGCGTGTTTTAATTGCAAACTGATAGATATGGCTGCTAAATGTCCGTGAAGATCAGTTTTTCATTATGCAGCTATCCTGGCAGTAGTGGGGTTTCCTGTCATGCTCAGTTCTCAGTTCTCCTAGCCACAAATTGTTTGTCCAGATGTAATAGAGCATGTTAATGTATTGGTGTGAAACCTGGTCTGAAATTCCAATCCTTTCCAGTCAACTACCCCTCCTTTTAACTTTGCCATGCTTCAAGTGCTGCTCATCATATTGTGGTGTCAAAGACAACTACAAATTGCAACATCTTGGTATGATGCCATCAGTAGAAGCACAAACAAATGATATATATTGCACAATGATTTTCTGTGAACTATGCAGAAATGCACTTAAATCCTTAAAAAAATCAGCAGGCATCCAGCGGTGCTTCCAAGCCTTATACTAAGGGCAGAGATAGATAATTGATTATGAGCAATGACTATTCATATAACTATGAATAATGTTCAGCAGGGCCATACATAACCATGATATTTCTAAGAGATTTTCAGAGATAGAGGAATAAATTTGAACTGGTTTTTTTTGAAGCCTGACTTATCATTGGCTAAACTGAAACCAGATCAGTCAAAAAAAAAATGCACAAGATATGTTTTTAAAAAGATGATGTTTGCAATGATTACATTTTAATGTATTTTGATAAATGAGAACATGTTTTATTACACTGTGAAATTCATACTTGTTAATTTTATGGAAGAGAAAATACACACTGGTAAACTGTACCTTTCATTTTAGAAAACTGATTTTTGATTTTTTGACCTTTTCTGCAACTTTATCCATTTAATATTTAGAGTTCTGAAAAAAAATGGTAGCAGTGGTAGCAGAGTCATTTTGTTTTGTATTGTAATAAAATTCCCCAAACCTAAATATGTCAAAACTCTAAAACTAAACTGTTAAAAATTGTTAACACTTGTAATAGGAAAAAGGAGAAGGCTTAACAAGAATTCAGCTCTCAAGTGAGGAGTGTTTGCTCTTGCTGTAGACTTCCAATGTCTCTCTCTGTCTCTGTTGCCTAGGTCTGACTCGCACACTGAGTTCAGCTCTCTGGTTTGGTCTTAACAGTTTGAATTTCAACAGTGGATGGCAATGGATTGGTGGTGCTCCTTTTCGGTACTTAAACTGGGTTCCAGGTAAGGTTAAATGCATTGCTACTCAGTTCAAAAGGCAAAAATTTCATCATTGTGTAACAAATATCTTTTCTAGCACTCTACTCTCCTGCAATTATTGAGCTTGTTTTGATGCTGAAAGATCCTGATTGTGATAATAAACAATGTGAGTAATGGCCCTTATGCTAGGGATATGCACCAGGCTTAATTTATTATTCATAAAGGAAATGGTAGCCTCAAAATCCATAGGAAAATTTTGTCATCTATTGACACTTCATTTGCTTATCTTCCTAATTTATTTTATTTCTGAATACAGAAGAAGTCAGGTGTTGTAGATGTCCTCATTTGTGAGATTAGACTGATCAACGGTGGTTTGTTTTTTTTCTTCAAATTCCTTTCTAATTTGTTTTTGTTCAAGTTTTTTTATTTGCTTGAAGAATAGCTTTTCATTTCCCTTTGGGTTTAACCTACCCTCGACATGTCAAACCAAATGTTTGAGGCTAGACTGCTTTGATGGAAGCCCAGCTACTCCACAGCTGTGGCTGCAGTGTAACATATTTTTTATTTGTGCTATCTCCTTCATGACTTTACATTGTTCAGCCTCCCTCTGTCTCATCCCCATTACACTGGATGTTTCAGAACTGGGTGTTTTTCCATTAACACGTTTTAAGGGAATTTGTGGAAACTTCATATTTTTCCATCTCACTAGCCCTAAATAAATTGAAAAAAAATGGAACTGTTATCAATGTTTAAACAAAACTGATTTTACTTAGATATTTTGGGGATCTAGCTGCCAGTAGCTGAACTTTGTGCAATAAAAATTTAAAATTTTATTTTTGAAGTAAGTATATCTATTTCTCCTATGGGAAGAAGATAGAACATGACTGCATATATAAGACTATATTTAATCTAAAGTAATGAAATCGTAATGGTATAAGAAAATTTCAGTGAACAATCTTGGACTCTAAAAATATTGCTTTGTTGTGTTTATTCTCTGTAGTACCAATGCTTATTATCTGGTATAGTGTGTATGGTCAGAAATTAAAGAAAAAACGTGCTGAGTTTAACAACAGTACATTAGATCTTGAGAAGTTCACCTGGTTTATTGTTGAAATTTCTTCTGTTCTACAGGTTCTACTTTTCTTCTAGGTGTTTTTGTTAGTGTTAATGCTAATCAACTATAACAAAAATATACAAATATCCTGATTATGACATGTTGTTTAGACAAATGAGCAGGAAGTTCACATCAGCAAAATAATTACTTATTATTTTTCTTATACCAAGTACAAAATTTGACTAGCTTATGGAACAGTTTTTTTACCTAAAGACTGTCCTCTAGAGCTTAGACATTCTCCATTTAGAAAAGGAAAAAACCCCAAAGAAAATAAACACATGCACTGTAATACCCTCTACCAGGACTTTGAACATGTAAAGAGGCTGTTAAATGATGAATTTGCAACTTGTGGCTGCTGTGGAAAAATTATCTCTTAAGGGAATGAACTTCCCTCTTCAGGCTAAAGGACTGTTGAGTACCACAGTTGTCTGTGTTTTAATGCATTTTATGGCTCAAGTGTGGACCAGAAGGGAATGTGAGAGTTGGGAGGGTAACCGTGTTGTGCTTATACTCTGTTGTTGTTGAGATTTGTGATGGTAGTTTTTTGTTTTGTTTTTTTTTGTCGTTTTTTTGTGGTTTTCTTTTTTTTTTTTTTTTTTTAAGGCCATCCTTCTCCAGAACCTGGAAAAATCTGTGGTGCATTGAATCCCGGCAAAGGTGCCAAGTGGGAGAGCTGGGAATGTGATAAGAAACTTGGCTATATTTGTAAACGAGGAAATGCTACTTTAGAATCTTTCATTATTCCTAGAGGTAGGTTTGGTAATAATTCTTAATGACCAGTGCTTTTTATCTGTAACTGGAATAGGTGTTATTGCATGTAGTAAAACTAAGCAAAGGACTCTGTAGACTGTGGTTTGGCCAAGATTCCCTCTAAAAGTGAACAGTGTGTACTTCCTTTTTGCTCTGGCCTCCCCATTTCCTGTGTAATAATCTTTCTTCAACAGTCTTCAGTTCTAAATTGCAAAATTGAGGCGTTCTCTTTTCCAAAACCAAGCAGGACTGTCAGATTCTGATTATAAAATAATAAAAAATGAATTTAATGTTTTTAAAATGATGTAATTGTCTGAAGCCCCACGTACACAATGAAACTAATCCACTTCTTCCTGTAATTTTTACTACTTATGACTTGGTGCAAGTCAGTAGTGAACTAAAAGAATTCTTTTAAATTCTTTTGAATTAGATATTTTTAATGTATCTATATGTCTTATAAATATAGAAATATAGAAATATTTATATAGAAATATAAAAATATTTATTTGTATACATATAAAAGCATATACAATTCTTTATGACATTATTTAAATTATATATGTATAGACACCTTTTCAGAAGAAATGTAATTCTGGAACTTGCCTCATGTACATAAGAAAGACAGAAAAGGTGTAAGATTTAGTTTGACCTCTTTCCTTATTGCCTCTCTGTGTACTATAAACAACTTGTAACTTATTCCTTTGTTTCATCACTCCTTCTTTCTGTTCTTTCCCAGTTTCTTTCTTTTTCCGTGTCTACCTGTATCCCTTAAATCCACTGATATTATTTTGTATAGGCTTTAGAAGCAGAAGGCTAAACTGGAACTAGAGTTCCAGTTCATTTATTAATATATATCACTACTTGCAAAGCAGGTGTTTTGGAAAATCAGTGTTTGATATTTGGTTTAAAAAATGGTGTTTTTTAATATTTTTTCTGCTTTTGCCAGTGTAGAATCAATCCTGTTAAAAACACTTAGGACAGAGGATTATGCCTCATTTGTTTTGCTTTGTTGCTAAGAGAAAAAACACAAGAATGAACTGGTGTCTCATTAATTAGATATTGAAATACATACATTTTAATTAATTAATTAAATTAATAATTTGGAATCAAACTCACGACCTTCAGATTATGAGACTGAATGAATACATTCATTGCCTTAGCTGACAAAAACTTCAATGAATGTTTAAATTATCTCTTAATTTAAGATGTAAAGTTTTGTTAGGATTCGTATACAGGTGATAACCCAAATAGTTTCATTTATAGAGGTTGTTTTAGGTTGTTCGGCTGGCTACTGCTCAGCTTTTCAGGTTTCATACATCAGTTCTAAAACACTGATGCCTGTAAATACATTATCAGTTTAAGACTGGCTGCTATATTATTTATATTTAAATTCAGGGGTCTTTTTGGAGGGAGGTGTGTGTCTAATGGTCATTACTCTCTTTGCATTCGGCTTTTGCTCCTGCCCCACACCTCCACCCTCCAGTTTACCAGCAATTGGAAGGAAGAGAAAAAAGTTTTCAATTAAACAGAAATTGCTGAGTAAACACTGTGACAGATAAACCAGAGATTGGCAGTGGTTCATTTAATAAAGTATTTTCCAAAATGTCCCAAGGGAGGAAGTAATAAAAGGAGTAAGCATGGAATAATGCAAGGTGTTAGGTGCCCTCAGTTTCTAAAGTGTAAAGGAAAACTCATGGCAGATTATGTTTTCCTGAGTTAAGAAATAAATTAATTGCAAATTCGTACATGCACTTAGTTGTCCACCTCACATTAAACACAAAGAAAAGCCTTTGAAATTTTAACTCTAGAAGTTACAATTGTATCTAACAGGGCAGTATGTGGGACAGAGGAACATTTTACAACAGAATGTAATCATGCTTGTGTTCAAAACAAAGTCGGGAAAAATCTTTACAGAATATTTGTTTTCATTACAGATATATTTTCACAACGCAAACATCTGCAGGATTGTTTTGCCTTGTCTTTTTCTTTTTTTTTTTCCCCTCTTGTAACGAAGTATTTTTTCCAGCAGGGGGCCACATCATGTTGTACATCAAAGTGTCTCCGGAAAACAGAGCATTTGTTCTGTAACCCCGCAAAGTAGATTAATAGAAATGTATTAATTTCAAATTCAAAATGCTGAAAGGAAAGGCTGCCTATCTACCTCCACCAAGTGGCTGCCAACATAGATTTCATCCCAAACCAACAAAGTTTGGCAATCTTAAAGTACTCTTTCCAAATGTGTCTTTAAATATTCAGGTAGAAGAAATAAATGCTCTTACTGTTATTGCTGAGATGCTGTGTATCTCTGTCTTATCAGACCCCATAGGATGGGTCTAAGAGAAAAATTCCTGAATCATGAAACTGACTTCAGCTAGTGCTTTCACCCTTTTAGTCATACAAGTCAAGCACTATGAGATTTTTCAGACTTCAGAAAGTCAAGCTTACAAGAAAGTCAGCTTCACAAGAGTACTTGCTCTCTATTTGAGGAATAACTATTCTACAGTTACAGGCCAATAAACTTATCAGCTTGATATTTGGAATAATATTGTTTACACGTAAATGTAATATCATATTTTTCTTTTTATTTGTAATAATTTGCATTGGTTCTTTTGTTTAAGTGAAATGATGTCCAGGGAGTAGTACTTGTTTCCATTAGGATGAAAAAAGTAAACTGGATGGCTTTGAGTTGCCTAGTAGTTTCTTTAAAAGTAGAATGGGGAAGCACAGAGTTAATTTTTG
>WAAE01003013.1:0-22734 GCA_013400495.1 Nicator chloris
AAAAAAAAAACCAAAAAAAACTGGTTTAGGCTTTTCTCTCACTTCTCCCTAATTCTGTATTAACACCACAAGGAAAACTATTTGGGACATGGCAAGGACATACCCATAAACAACACTTTTCATCAGAACTGTTTAGAATGTTTTTGTTTCAGTGGTATCCTAAAAATGTTGAATTCCCAGACTCTTGGTTGGCTACCAGCTGAAGGATGCATGCTGAGCTTTGAAACATCAGATCCTTTCTATATATATCAGAACTATCAAGTCATTACGCTGCACTGATATGTGAGATTTAGATATCCATTTGTTAATGTATGTAATTAGTGAGAAACTACTCAGGAGCTGTTGTCCTTCCCCAATGATGAAGCCAGATGTGCAGTGTGAGGTCTAGTTCTGCTCTGCAGATTATTCCCCATGCAAACACTGCAAAGGTTTCCAGAACTTTTCCCCAGCCAAAGAAACTAACCAGAATTAATAAGAATTAATAAGACATCCACATAAAACACCATATAATTGCCTTCACATATCACAAGCCCATCCACAGGTCAGCAGACACCACAGACAGCAGGTTACCTGGCTCTCTTGCTTCTGCAGCCTTCCATCTCCCTTTGAGTCAGAGGAAGGAGGAAGCCTCGGCATTTCTGTGGGTGTGCTGGTTTTGCACAACATGTGAATTTCATGCCTTGTCCTTTTGTAGTTGTAAGGTCTGCATTTCACCCTACCCTGCCTGCCAAGGTCAATAAAAATGTCTGGTTTCCATACTCACTTCGTTATACAAATGGAAAGGTTAAATTCTTCCCTAAACCACAGTGTCAGAAATTTAGAAGGGCACGTCTTGGGATTATGCTTACATTTGACTTGTATCTAGTTGTGATTTCAGCAAAAACTACTAGCAGGCACTATTTAGATGAAGAGGTGTTGGAGGCCTGTGAAAGAGCTCTAGGAAATCCGTGGAGAGTAAAAAAGGTTTTGTATCCTCTGCAACAGGAAAGTAGGCAGTGACAGATGGTGCAGAATGCAAAGTTCACAGCAAAAGCTCCTCTGTTAAATTATAGATATTTGTGTGGCATATACATGCCTCTAGCCTTAAATCTGAAACCAAAAAGGGTAGAGCACCCATCTACTCTGGCTGCTATGTCTGATTGTGCTGTTGAAGACAGACAAGATGCTTCAAATGTCATAAGAAACACCAGCTTGACTCTCCAACAAAATTTTTTCTTGATTTTGAGATAAAAAAGTTTGTAAACATTGTTTGAAATATCCATATACTTCCAATTATTCTTTGTTTGTATGTTTATTTAAAACAAGCTGAAAATAATGCTGTCATGTAACTTAAGCTCTGACATCTTCTGTAATTTCAATAAATATATATATGAAAAGCTTTATTGCAATTCTATGGGTTTAGATATTTATTTCTATGGCAACTTCTGTAATTTCATTTTCTTATAAAAAATTACTGTGTGGTTATAATATACGATAGTCTTCAAAATTATGATATAATGATACCATATATCTAAACCCAATTTAATTACACTGCCCAAATAGTGAGCAATATATTTAGTTAAGATTATTAGTTTTAAATAGGCTGTGAGGCAGAGTTGAAGGCCTACTTATTTAGAAGTATTTGGAAACTGTGTTTAAACAGACAAATCTGGAGTAATATTTCACACCAAACTCATGTGAGTTCAATACAATTCAAATTGATGTTCTCACTATTCCTGAGGTTGATCTTGAAAGAATTGTAAACAAGAGTGAAGCTGAACACTTTCCCCTCAACCCATGAAGGAGGAGGCATCAGTTTCACAATTACCTTTTTATGAACTTTGTTCCCTGTTTTAGTCACTGTTTCATTAATAAGACATTCCTTTTTACACTGCAGGCACCTAAGGTCAGGTAGCGATCGTTCCCAATTTTGAGCAGCCCACCCCAAAGGCGTTGTATGCTGGTACAGCTACAGTGCCAGGTGCAGAGCTACCAGTCATTCACAACAGTACTCATGACTGGAACATGGATGGGATACTGCCCACAGGCTGTAACTACTCCTCCTGCAATGTCACTGTGGAGTGTTTGCAAAGGATCCACCACCAGAGGACTATTCTCAAACAAACAAATTTGTTAGGCAGCAAACACCACCAGCTGAGAGGTACAACTGCCACACACCAGGCAGACAGGAGTGTTTGTTTTCTTTGTCCTTCTGAGAACGACAGCCTCTAAATACATCGGGAGGTTTCTCGTTATCTGTAACTATACATCTGAATCCACTGTGCTAGAACATGTATTCTTTTGTCCATCATTCTACCATCTGGATCTGCTTTGTTTCTCTGGAAGTATTCCTCATACCTTGATGCCATGAGTTTCTCCACTGAAGTCTTATGTTAGAAGAAACTACTCACACTCACTAACAGATGCTTTGTAGGACTCAAATTTTGCTTTGCTTTGCTTTCCATACGAGTCACTCACCTAAAAGTCATTCAATTGTTCTTTAAAAGACATGCATGATTTTTTGCCACACTTGTCATTCATAATCTAAGAAAATTTTGTCAATGGCTTCATCTTCAAGCTAAAGAGTTCAAAGAGTCACTCCACTGGTTATGTAGGTAGTGGAAGGAGACTGGAATTTCTGCCAGCTGCACTTGACATTTTTGCCTCTAGTGAATGTCATCTTCACCTTGCTTCTGAAATTTGATTTAGCTACTCCTATTCCAAATTCTACTGTCAGTCTTCCAGCTGCTGATATCAATTTCACAGGTGCCTGTGCATCTATTGTCCTAAACAATATACTCATTCTTTCATACAACAAGCTACACTAGCTTTTCAGTGATTTCCCACCTTGACACATAACCTCCAGCAAGAATCACAATGTCAGGGAACAAGTTCAAGACATCAGTAAAGTCCCTTGGGCACTAAAACTTTCATGCCCTTAGTTAGGTCTATCCACAGTGCTGGGTGTTTTTGTCAACATGTTTCCTACTTTTTTTTTTTTTTTTTTTTTTTTTTTTTTTTTTTTTTTTTTTTTTTTCCTGCTGACAACAAACCAAATAACATTTTCTATGCACATCACTGGTTCTGAAGTCACAGAATGTACATCAGGCAGAACATAACAGATGACATGGCATACAGAGCACTCAATAAGAAATCTGGCCAAGATTTTGTCAGGAACTGTCAACAAAAACAGTACACTGTAGTTTCTGCAGCCTGATTTTATCTTTTCTTCTTTCAGATGGTGATGATGATTGCTTTTTGACATCCTCCAATATCTCTTGGCTTTCTATATGGAGAAAGTAATCATCAAAAGCACCAGACCTTTCCTGGATACTACAATAGACCATTATTATGATTTTGCCACCACAACATTATTTATAACATTATTTACAACTTTTGATTAAGTGCTGGGAAGATCACATTTATATATGTTTTATAACTGTTCCTTGATTAATATATTTTTTAAAATATCCTTTTCCAGTTCTCCCTTTGCATATACACCGTCTGTTCTACCATGATGGGTTCCTGTTTCTTTTCTTCTAGCAAGGAATTTCCTGCCCCTCATTTCCTTCAAAAATGTTCACTCTCTGCTCTTGGACTGGATGACAGTTTTGTCACTTCTGCATGACAAAAGACAAATGATGTGCTGAGAAATTTTGGGAAAGCCCTTCTGCCAAGAATTAGATTCCCATTCTTCAAAAGCAAATTTAAAACTAGATGCTTCAACTACAGGCATTTAAGGTTATTTAAGCATTACTAAAGGGTTTTTTTATGGCCTTCCCTATAAATGGCATAAAACTGTTGTGTTCAGGTTTTTTACCTTAAACCAGAAGGAGAATGACAGAATTGCAGTCTTTCACTACCTGCTTGCATCACAGACAATAACAATCCACTGTAAACAACAGTATTTAAAACAAAATATCAATAACAACATTACTGAAATAGTCTCTCAAATGTGTTTTATGTGTTCTCCAGTTTTAAAGCACTGTGTTAAGATAGAAAACCCCAATATTCTCAACACAATCTTTTAAATTAATTCACAGTATTTAATTGATTTTGGTCAAGTGTTCCACAGGGGCAGTCATGCTAGAAGTCTAGTATTTTCCAGTTAAAATCAATAGCAAAATGTTCACCACATTCAGTGGAGAAAAGCCAAGTCTGAACATAGTATCATCAATCCACTACAAACAATCTGGAAAACATGTACCACCATTTAAACTGCAAATACATTTTTACAAAGTGCTTTCACTCAGAGTTAGGTGATAGGTTTTACATCTATTTAATATAATTTATAAGTCTAAAAAACAGACTTTTAAATATTTTTTTGCCTTATTTTTACCATATGATACAGTCAAATTAATAAGCAATGCCAATGCAATCTAGATGCTCAGCCAGCTGTCTCAGGCAGCTCACACCATGTTATTATTAAAGACTCTTTCTGGCACATGATTAATTATATTGCAACAGACATGTTCCCAAACAGTTTTTATTTTCTTCTTTTTTTAAGCCTGTGTTCTGCTTACTTCAAGGAAGCACCAAAAAAGGTGTTAATGATCATCTTTTCCCCAGATCATTAAAGAACTTTCCTGAGAAATATCATGCTGTTGTTCAGGCTTTTATACAATGATTACCAGCAGATATCAAGTGTTTACACTGAATATGACACAAATTAACCTAGCGGGAAACTCATTACTGCTGTGTACTTAAATGGTTATGAATTAACATATGTACCCATCTAAATTTGAAGGTGGGAATTGTTTAGTGTGCTGAAACCGGAATGGTGTTGCTAGTTCTCATCAAAGACACAGATCCCATTCTGGGCAACCATAAGCAACCTGTCAAAATCTAAACAGCTGTCATAAAATTCAGGTAAATCAAGCAGCTTTTTCAATACCATGCTTCTCCCACAGCTTCCTTTCTCCTCTTCATCTTTCCTTTCACAACACCTATGGGCCTAGTACTTCTGCTAAAAAAAATGCACTCATTTTCCATATTCTTTTTCTTGTACTATTGATACCCTTCTTTGCAGTAGTTCTGTAGATGGATTTATCACCTTCCACTTTGAGACTCTGATGTAGAGGCCTACAAATCTTATTATTCACACATATTAAAAAAAAAAAATTACCCCATGCAAAATAAATTTTAAAATAATTCTATCCTATACTATAAATACTTTTGGTATCTATTTGTATTTTAAAAAGTTTGACAGAAAATGTACACAATTATGAAATATGAGGTTGCTATTCTACAAAAACTGACAATATTTTACCAGTTGGTAAGCTGATAGCATTTCAAGAATTTACTTCTTCCAGGGTTGTAATGGCTGTAGTGTTCCAGGTAAAACAGTAAGTTTGAATACTACTCTGAATTTTCTATAGAGTGACAATACTAAAAAGAGAAGCAATAATATACAGAAGCACCTAGCTCCATGGTTTCCAAATCTGTGAAGAAGGCCATTAAGGAATACAAGAAAAATAATACAAAATAATATATTTTTTGATGATAAATCTAAAACTCTGGGAAGGAGAAAGCTTAAGTTATAATGTCTTATTAGTTCTCATTTTAACCTAATCTTAGTATCAAAACTTTGCTTTCTCTGAGGGAGATTTATGGTTAGTAAGAAACACAGTAAGCAAGGATGCTAGAGCTCACTGAAGTTGAAAAAGTATTAAGAATTCAGTGTTAAACAGCACTGGTCCCATGCTAATCCCTGAGGAATACCACTCTTCATGGTTTCCACGTGGAGATGGAGACATTTACTGCAAAGTTCTTTGAGTGCCACCATCCAGCCAATTCCTTATATACCAACTGGTCCAGCCATCAAATCCATGTGTCCTGAATGTAGAGACAAGGCTGTTGCTCAGAACAGTATAAAATGCTTTGAACAAATCCAGGTGCATGAAATATGTATCCTTTCCTTCATCTACCAACACCGCTACCTTGTCATAGAAGGCTACCAAATTTGTAAGACATGGTTTGCCTTTGGCAAAGCCATGAGTGCTGGCTTCATCTCATTTTCCATGTGCCTTAACAAAGTTTTTTCCTAGAAAAGATTGGGACAAGCAGCTTGTATAGATTACATCTGCCACAGCCCAATTCAGAGAATGGTGTCCTTACTGTTAATGGGAGAGATGATGACATATGAGCTCATTCAAAATCAATCCAGCTTGCTGGAGGCACTTGAGAGATAATTCTGGGAAATAGATTAGTGCATTGAAAAGAGTGGAAAGAAATGCAGGGGGTAACAGGGATACCAAAAGCTTCATCAGGCTCCTGCAGTTTTCAGCTGGACAACCCTCTCTTACCTAGTGGGTACCTGCTTTAAGAGTGCATGCAGCATTTGCTGCATGTGGATGCCTGACCCCACCATGTCCTGGAGTTGAAAATAAACTGTTAGCTGCCTGATACAAATGTGAGACTGCTACAGGTACCAGATCATGGAAAAAGAAAAGATTTCCATTAGGAGTCTAACAGCCGTGAGATCAAATAGTACGTGTTATCAAAAATCTTAAACTAGCTATGTCTAAACTGTCTTATCCAGTGACATCAACATCATTTTAAATCATCAAAAATCTGGGCTTCAGATTTTTTTAGAATGTGAGAATGTCAACTCCAATCTCCTTTAAAAAATTATCAACAAATTTTCTAGTTTGGCAAGTAATTAGGAGACATATTCCCAAATGTTGAAGGCATCAAGTGATTCAGTGGAAACTATGAGATAACTAGGGCTGCTTGTAGTCAAGGCACTAATTTAGATGCTTTCCTAATGATTTAAAGCTTACTTACTTATTATACATTGCCAAGTCTACTGAAGAACACTTCAACAGAAGTGCTCTTCTTCTGTACCAGCATGCTGCCCATAATCAAAGTTTTCACTGTCACTGATGTTTATTAGTTTTCTGGCACACCTAGTCCTGTTCAATAATCTCGGTTTACGTGATGTACCTGTTCATCAAAAATCACTAACAGTATATCCAAAATGTAATATAAAAGAAAGAGCCTAACCAATTAAATTAACGTGAAACATTCTGTTGAGCATTTTATCTGCTGATTGTGCTTCACAGAATCACAGAACATGCTGAGATGGAGGACACTCATCAGAATCGTTGAGTCCAACTCCTGGTCCTCCTCTAGATACCCTAGGAATCACATCATGTACCTGAGAGTATTGTCCAAACACTTCTTGAACTCTGTCAGGCTGGTGCTGTGACCATTTCCTGGGGAGCCTGTTCCAGTGCCCAACCACCCTCTGGACGAAAAACTTTTTTCCTGGTTTGATTTTGTCTTAACTTCATGGAGCCATCAGGTAATTGGGCTTCCATGCAGTTCTAACTCACTTCTCAGTTAATCCTGCCTGGCATTCATAACATTTACATATGGATAAGAAGAACAGAGCAATCACAAAAATCTGGAAACTTGGGAAAGCTGTCATTTTTACCACAATAGCATTCGCTGCATGGATAGAAACCTAAACCCCAAACTTCATATCACAGTTATGCAAGTATTTGCTCACAATTTAACACTGAATAATATTGCAGCAGGCATACTAGACCTCTACTGGTAATACTGCCAGCATGGTATAAAAATAATCTGTAGTCCATTTTAAGATCAACTCAATATGCCAACCATTAACTTATAAGAAACTCACTAACTTAAAAAAAAACAAAAAAAAAAACAAAAACAACAAAAACAAAAACAAAACAAAACACCCACCAAAATTGAACAGATTTCTATTCTCAAATCTTTCACCTTTTATTCCCTTGGTGATAATTGGAATTTGCAGGTTTTTCACCACACCACAAAACTTAGACATTCCAAAAATACTACTTAAAAAGCACACTTTTTAAAAATAACCACAATGAAAGTATTTTCAAGCTTTTAGTGTTCTCCTGAACTTCTTTTTTTGTCACTTGTAGTAGATCAGGTTATTTATGGTACTGCAGTTAATGCAGAGCACATTTACAAATGCTGCAACACACTCAAATCACCAAGTCAATACAAGAAGATAGTGGAATTTAAGGTGTCAAAAGAAAGATAACTCTGTTAAGTTTTTTGCATGTGTATTTTTAATAGTAGCACAAAAGTAAGTGTGAGCAAGAACTCTACATTATTTTGCTTATCTGTTAATAATAAAGGATAACTTTTCTCTTTGCCTCTTAGAAGCAGTGGTGTGTGTCTTGACTGCATTGCTTACAACTCAGTAATACTGAACTTATTTTGAAATACTGCTTTAGTTTATTTAGTTCTACCAACCTAGTAAATACCACAAACTATTGACAAAATTTACATTACACATACCCAGTAGGTCTCCAAGCCCTGTGCAGCCACTTTCTTGCTCCCTGCAGTGGGATGGAGAAGGGAATGAGTAGGTAAAAGTGAGAAATTTCCTGGGATAACATAAAGACAGTTGAATACATAAAGCTTTACAATGTTTTATCAACACCATCTTACTCACAAATTCAAAAGATAGCACTCTACAAGCTACTATGAAGAAAATTTCATCCCAGTAAAAACCTGTACAGAAGTATTTTTAAAAGACTGAAATGTTTGCAAAGTGCTTAAAATTAAGCCTATGTAAATATAGTGCCAAAGCACTGTGAATAACAAATTCTTTTTCTTAGCTTCCAGCCAATCAGCTGGCTTAGATTACTATTTGCACATCAGTGTATAGCCTATTCAAATCCATACTAGTAGGTAAATAATTTCTGTTTGTTTGTTTTTTTGGTTTTTTTTAATATATTGGCCCAGTGCACATTAACACATAGCAGCAAATGAATCCACATGGCTACGTCATTACTAGATCTTTTGACAAAACCATTTTTATTCTGTCTCTATGTAAGTCTTCAATACCATGTAGATGCACCTTTGCACTTTTTTTAGATTTTGAATTAATCCTGAAAAAAAAAAAGGCAACAACAACAAAAAAAACACCCTGAAAATACGAGGACTTGTATGCTAGCCTGGGAAGACTTCTTGTGGACCCTTTTACTCAGAGATAAACCCTGACAAAGGAAAATTAAACAGAAAATCAAATCAAATCAAATTGAAGGCTAAAACAGTATGCCACAATGATTTTCTAAAAGACCTCATGAAAAACTTTGCCAAAAATTAGTGCATGCCTAAGAGGGAAGAATTAACTTTGGGAGGCTAGTGGGAAAACTAATGTTCTTCTATTCTCTTACTCCCCAATTCAGGGTAATCGACTTTCACTTATAGTGGTATACACTCATTTTCTTTCCTACCACCCAAGAGTCTAGTCTGAATAACACAGTTTTCCCAGAGCTACACCATTAAGAGGCATAAATTTGTGTGTGAGTGCCTCTGTCTGTGTTCATATCTGAACTGGGATGCAAACTGATATCAAAACCCATTCTTCAGAACACGTCAAAAATTTCATTATATATCCTAGTTTTTAGTTCTACCAGAATTTTTCCATACTTTGAATGGGATGCTACTTCCCCTACTACATAAGGAAGCAAAAAACCAATCAACCAAACAAAAGCTCCTAAAAATGATGTTATAAGCAATGGCATGCCTTTGTGCCATGTTTTCTGTCTTTAACTTAAAGCATGGGGGGTTTTTTATGTTCTTCAGCAGAATACTTCCTGTACATTCATTTTAATATTGTTTCATATCTGCCTAGCCACTGAATTATTTCATATTAGCTTCAGCTTGAGTTCTCTTCTTGTTTTTTTAACAGTTCTGACATGTCTCCTGCAGGCAGCTCTCAGAGGCTGTATCAGAAAAAAAGATGTGAGCGATCCTGGGGGGTGCACTTCAACCAGGGACATCAGCAAAGAATAAACAAATGTAGACCCTGATTAGTAACAAGTCATACCCAACACAACAGAATAAGGCAAGAATTTTGCAAAATAATTTTATTTTCCCCTGTAGAGAATGACAATTTTCAGAAAATCACATTCCCTTCTCAACGACTTCCAACACTCCTGGCTAATAGCTACTCTTTAAAGTGAACAATGTAGAAAATGTGATGGTTGGGAAAACTCCTTTCTCACAGAATTCCTTTGCTTTGAAACTGAGGCTCAGACCCTAAGCACAGGTGTGGATCTATAACCTATATCTGTATCTATAACCAGGCAAGGCTGAGCTCTGTCTGTGGGGTTACACGCTGCTGCAGCAGCACAGGAGGAAGGGTGCCCTGCCCACCAGCCTCTCCAAGCACTCCAGTGTCAGTGAGGCCATCTGCTGCAGCCACCTCCCTTCACCTTCTCTCCCTCCTACATGGATCCACAGTGAGCTCACACATGGCTTTCTCTGCCCCCCGGCTTCAAGGGTGCACAGAGGCTGCACGGCTGGCGTGAGCCACACCTGCAGTCTGAAGGCAGAGGTAGCAGGAGGGGAACAGGCGCCCTGGCTGTGCTCTCATATTTGTTGCATAGGAGATGATGATTAATCTGATTAATAACCAAACTTTAAAGCTGGGAGTTCTTTAATAAATCTGTTTTTCCTTTCATTAGGACTATCATTCAGTTAAGTATTTCAGAACATAATGTTTCATCTTTTTGCTAATATTTTCCTTTTTCATTTGTATTAACATTCCACAATCTAATAATTGTTTTTGACATTTACTCTTCTATTTCTTCCCTGTGGTCTTCTTCATTTCTCTTGTCAATTATCATTTTATACACATTATGAATCACTTCAGCATCTGCCCATTCCAAAACATTAATCATTCACATTTTTAATAAACAAGCATTTTTAAAGAGCTCTAATGTCGGGTTTTTTTAAGAACAGTGCATAAGATTTCCACCAGAAACTCCCATATTACCCTCCTATATCAATATATAGGATTGATACAGACCTGAAATGTGGGGGATTTCAAGGGTCTTGTGTAGCTAATGCAGAACCTGCAATGCAGAGAATTCTGCAAGAGCAGCTATCACATGGGATAGTTATCACATAGTTATCACATATCACATCATCTCTGAGCCTGTTCATCATACAGGAAAACAAGGAAGGTCTTGCCCCATCTCTTTTTGTCCTACTTTCACTGAGCTGTGACGATGGAATCTGTAGCTGGCTTACTTTTTTAGTTTATAAAATCACAACAGAATGACATCTAGTGCCTAATTAACACTGATTTGTCTCAGACCTAGAAAGTTGTTTAAGTTCTTAACTGGGTAAAGTTAAACTGTGGTCTGAGACCACATTCTCTCAGTAAGAAAGTCAAATCCATCCTGCCACTAAAACATGCTGCTCTTTTCAGTACGTTTGCTTGCTTCTTTGAGTGAGGCAAGAAAGTTGCTTCTGGTTTTGCTTTTTTGGCTAGAGCACCTCTCCATGCAGACAGAGAGCTGGGACTCTTCAGACTGGAGAAGAGAAGGGAGATCCTACAGCAGCCTTCTAGTACCTAAAAGGGCCCTACAAGAGAGATGGAGCAGGACTTTTTAAATGAAAGAGGGTATGTTTAGAGTAGATACTGGAAAGAATTTTTTTACTTTGAGGCACTGGAACAGTTTGCCTAGAAAATCTGAGAGGCCCCATCCCTGGTATTGTTCGAGGCCAGGTTTGATAGGGCCCTGAGCAACCTGGTCTAATGGAAGCTGTCCCTGCTCATTGCAGAGGGTATGGAACTAGCAGGTCTTTAAAGTTCCTTAAACTCAAACCATTCTGTGGTTCTATGATACCAGTGAATTATCGTTTTGCATTTGTTCAGGTTGCTACTTCTGCTTATATAAGCAGCCTGACTGCCAAATGCATATCTATGGTAACTGATTTAATACAGAATCAGCCTGCAAGTGTAAACTTGGTGTTATTAGTCAGTGGCAGATCTCCCACTGATTCCAGTGATGCCAGTAATGCTATTGCTTTTCTAAATTACACACAGAACCCTAAGTACCATCAGTGTTGTTATCAGATACTGTGCATATCTACAAGTCGAATGCTAACAGTTTTGCCTACTCTTATTTATATATTAATTTCTCTAGAACTCTGTACCTGCCAGATATATACATGTATGTGATATCACATACACGTGTGTGATATCCACAGAAGCATCCTTTTCAACTTGAGCTGGACTGTGGCATTATTTGTACTCCTCTTTTACTTGTAGACAGTTTTGGACCTATCTTTGCCATTCCCTTTGCCTTTGAGAGTGTTCTTCCATATCTTCCAACCATCAAATTAGTATCTTCTGGTGTCTCAACTGGTCTTCATCTGACGCTGTCATTTATTGATTGCATTATTTATGATGTTACTGATGCTCAACTATAGCATTTATTCTCATTATTTTTCCCAACTGCTTTCCCCCTAATCTAGTCAATAAGAGAAGCCTTGCCATAGTTTTAGCAATATATGAAGTCGGGACAGCTTGCTCCAGATGACCAATCAATTGCACCACTCAATACCAATCACAGGGCTCTCCCTGCAGGCATTACAGTAGAAATTCTTATTGCTGTGTTGCACCCTTAGACACTACCTGTTCAATGATGTCAGCTACCTTTCACTACTCATTACTGCACACTGTCTGTGTGAAGACTCTCAAAATTATTTTTATAGTGACAGTGCACATAACATTTTCCCTGTTTTTCCCACAATGCCATATCTTAGTTCTCTAATTTTCCAGTAAATCTGCCCACAGCCCTGCTTTCTCCTCATAGATAAATTAATATGATTATGTAATTTATGTTCAATCATCTCACTGGCAAATCTAAGTGCAGTAATTTGTAATTAATTGTTGAATTATGGCTGTTCAAACAGCACAAGTACTAACTGTCAAATATTTAAATGTGCAGGCATTGTGCAGGGAAGAAAAGAAAAAATCTTCACAAGAAAGAATTTGAGAACTGTGCTATGTTCTCCAGAAAATTTTGCATAGCGTAAAACACTGTGCAATATTTTACTTTCATATTGGCCCAAAATTGTCCAGGAGTAGGTAGGAATATAATCAATAAATTAGTCCTTATTAAAGAAAGAGAAACTGCTGTGTCCTCATCATTCAGAATGCTCATAGGCATACTAAAAGCACGAGTTTATTTGATTCATAGTATCATGGATTCATATTAAAAAAAATTATATGTGTAAAAGGTTAAATTCAAGTTAGGTTTGATATAACTCTCAAGGAATTGCAGATTTGATTTTACACTGCCACATCCCGCAGCCCCAAGCACACACACTTTTTTGGATAGACTTGATTTGTACTGTGCTAGACCCAGTCCTGTGGGTCCCATCTGTTTCTGGAATGAAATTACCTAATCTTAAAGCCCTTCTATGTAAGACCATCGCATTACTTTCCAGAAGGTAATGATAAATAGAATTTATAAGATTTATAGGCCACCTCAGTTTAGCCTGCTAAAGAACAGCACAGAGCTACCATTTTCACAGAAGACAAGCAAAGATGAGCCAGGGAGCATTCTCTTGTCAGTGAAGAGCCCATACTGATCATTAGACTAATTAAAGTCATTTTCTGTGCCTACTTACAGAGGACACAGAAAAGAGTTTCCCTCTCTGCTCTTTCTTTTCACAAATAAGTACGTTCCTTTTCTGGAGTCAAAAACACTTTATGTTATGAAGCTTTTATTTTAGAGTGTGTGTGTATATATATATATATATATGCATACAACCCTCTCTGTTTCAGAGGAATGTTAAAAGAGAGGGGGTTTTTTTATATTTGCAGAAGCATCCTGATACACAAGACAGACAGCATAGAAAAATTTAATATATATGGATGCTTCAAGGTTGTGGTAAAGAAACTGGGATTTCTTTTCAGAGTTCCTGTGTTGCTCCAGAACTGAAAGGAATCATAAATGTGCATCAGTTTGGGAAGCATCTCTTTTGCTTCCACAATGGAGAGAGCTAGAGGTATGTTTGGAGCTGTATTCCAATGTTAAGAGAAGCAAATTAAAATCTTTGTTTTGGCAAAGGCCAATTAAGATGTATCATCTAAGTAAGCCCCTACAGCTACCTGCCCTAGTCACTATATGGGATATTATTCTGGAGGAATATTTTAAGTTTTTATTGAAGATATATTAAGGATAAACTCTTGTTAAAATGATGAAAAAATACTGTATATCCCCCAACTATGCCTTTTTTTTCTTCGAGATTTCATATGAATACTCCAGTAATAAGTAAGAAAACAGAAGTCATATTCTGTAATAAGACATGTAGGAAAACATCCTAACACAGAGAAGACCAAATTCTTCAAAGTATAAACCAAATAACATTTCTAGCAAATTAACAACTAACTTTACAGCCATTTACTTCAGACATACTTAGGAAATAGAAAGCCATGTTTAGTAATAGTGAAATATTGTAAGCAATTTTTAACAGATATATTTTAAATACAGAGCTAAATAGTCATCCTGAAGACCATTGTGGTGGGCTATAAATATGATAATTTCAAGTCATACTGCCTTGACTAAGCTAACTACCAAAACAGAAGAGTTTGCTGGAAACTATAAAAAGTGAAATAAGAGGAGTTCTAAGTTGTTTCTATCAATACTAATTACATGTCTGCAACAAGGGTAAATTAGTCGCCTCCATAGTCAATATTCTCAGAGTAGTCTGGGGTTTACGTTTTAATTATTGTGTCTTTTTTAACAGAACAAATTAAAGTTTCAGTGCTATGCTGTAGGCTTTCCCCTTATCCCTATACTCCTTCAATGTTTTTACTAGTTAAAAGGGTTTTTCCAAGTCGTGAGATATCTGAGGCACATATAGTTAATCTTAATTAATTTCTAGTGCAGCTACAGTTCAAATCAGTCATACCTAAAGAAATGTATTATAAATTCAGATATCCAGAGGTAAATTGGAAAATAGGAAGAGCCCTCTGAGTGAACTTTTCAGTTATAGCATATATTTATTTCACTGCAGAAAGATTTCTGCTCATTTTAAGTTTTAAAAATGAAAACAAGGTAAGGAAATGTCTAAGCGCAGTTCTTCTTTTGAAAGTCTTATAGCTAAACCAAGCTTTGTGTAAAAAAAAAAAAAGCAATTATACAAATTATAGACATGATTTTCCTGATCTGAGTTCTGTTTTCTCAGGAGCAATTATGAAAAGGTTAAAAATTCATTGTACATTTACAAACAATTGAATGAAATTCAGTAATTCTGCCTATTGCAAAAGACAGACCCTTCCAGAGCTGCATAAACATCACTAGAACAGGTTTTCTAGAAGAATGGCCCAGAAAATAAATGCAAACACATGTATATTGAATAATATTGAATAAAATGATACATCTTTTAGAAGATAGGCTACCTCATAGTGACAATAAATTGGCTAAAAATAATTTGTATTGTTCCACTCTTATTAATGAAAATTGGCCTCATTTTTCAGGACAGAAATCATTATGTAGCTCTCCATGTAAGTTATTAGCTCTGTATCCACTTGGTCCTGTAGAAGATCAGCCTCAAATCTATGTAAACCTTTTCATGAAATGATCCATAAAAAACTCCTGATGAAATAGTAGTTTATATCTACTGCAATTTTGAAAATTATAGCAGCGAACATTAACCAGTGGCCACCAAAACCATACTGACAAAGAAGTAAAAAAGAAGAATAAAACACAGGATACAAAAATCTCATTTCAGTTTTGAGCACAATAGATGAAATATTCACCTTGGCACCATCATCAGTATCCTAATTTTTGTGTAGGTCTAAGGCTAAATACAGTAGGCAGATAATTCTTGTTTTCAAAAATTAAATATTATGTTATAAAATTTATATTGACTCTCAGAATGGCAAAGACATATTGTGAAAGCTGTATGTTTTGATGTATAAGCAAAGAAAGCAGGGATGCAACTGTACTGCTGCTGTGTGATACAGCACTTTGCTTTTGGAAACATTTCAAAATTTCCTTGAGTTTCTTGATATTTTGCCCTCAGGTGATAGAACTGAGGGGAGAAAATGGGCATAATCCTGACATATAGCACATTTTGTTCACTATTTTCTTAGGCCGTGAAAGAAGAAAGTTTTTCACAAAAGAGAAAACTGTGCTTATAAACAGAACGGGAATCTTCATGAGGGAAAAAAAATCAAAGCAAAATAGAACAAAAACAACCAAAAACTCACTGTGAAGAATAATTTCAATTTTTATGGCCTTGACGATGTGCCATTAGCTCAGAAGACAAAACTGCAAGCAAGTCATGCAAGGCTTTTATTGTCAGGGTATGAAGTGGAGCAGGGAAATATTAAATTTCAAGCTGCATTCACTTTCAAATCAAGAATTGGCAGAAAATGCTTTTTAAAATAGTGATTATCCTTAACTGTCAAAACGTAGCTTACGTGCTGTCTGGAAAAATTATCATTCATATTCATTTGTCAGTACTTCTCCCACTCTTCACAGTCAGGCAATGTTAAAATTCAAGTCAAATTTGGTTTTTGTCAATGATATTTATTGCTCCGAAATTCTAATATGTAGACAAACATTTCCTGCTTCTTAATGCTGCTTGCACACATTGTTGTGCAGTATTTCAGGCTTACCCTTTATAATTTCTGTGTGAAGAATTACAGTTGGGAGAGGAACAGGACCTTCTGTTAGGAAGGAGACAGTAGATGCCTTTTTGGTCTTTCAGTTTAGTGATTCACATTATTTTTTTGACATGCTACAACATCAAAGAAGGCCATTCTACAAAAGCCTGACCATGACATTCCAGGGAGTTTGCTTTGCATAATGTATCTCCATTAGGGTTTCCATATAAGTTGACAGTATGACAGTTAAATCTCTTCATGCATTTCTACCACTTCACACAATAAAATGTCAAACTTCCTATGCACACTGAAGTAAAATATGTACAATATGTAACACAAAATCAAGACATGCACAACCAGAGCATGACAATATTCTCTAAACGGGGGTAGTTGGTATCAGACTGAAATCTAGAAATTACAGTCTCCTAGGTATAATGGTTTCATTAAAATGTTCAAACAGTGTCTCCAAAGCTAATTTTCTTTCCAAAGTACCCATGCATAGAAAGTACAGCAATAAGACATCCCCCTGCTATGCCTTTCTGAATAGCAGATTAACTGCAGAACTAGAATGATGTCAATTTGTTTCAAAATATTGCAGCAAAGCTTTTGAATGGATGAGCAATTACTAACAGAGGGTGCAATTATAACCGAGTCACAGGGAATGCTTTAATATGGTTCTTCTTGCATGTACAAGGAATAACAAGAAAATGTAATGAAAGAGGAATAATGAGACAGCTGGCTTTGACAGCACCTTGGCAGCCGTCACGAAGAAAGTAAGTGCATTAGTTCAGTGGGGTCCATTCTTCAAGACATCTAAAGAAGGATGAGGAAAAAGCATCTTGTCAGAGAGTAGCCAAAAGCTACCACCAACAGTGGCAGTGTAAGATTTACTTGAATCAAAACAAAATTTAGGTTTTTACTCTAATTAACACCAAAAAGACAGTCATTTGGGTGAGTTTTACTAGACTATCTTTGGGTTTTTTTTCTCATCTTATCCCAGATCCCCAACTTGGTTTTTAACTCTTTGGAGATGAAATAAAAATATTCTTGTGACCTCTGTATTCCACAAGCTCACTCAAAAATTCACTCTTTTGTTTCTGAATGAAATTTTTACAAAGTGCTTTTTGCCATTTGTCACATTAAGGTGGCTTAACACTATTTCTGCACTTAAATAGGTACTGCCTGGAGCCAGCTGGTCTGCCTAGGCAGGCTTGGGAGGAAGAAAATTAAGTTTCAGAAGCAATGGGCTAAATTCTCCTTTCAATTATCCATTGTAACCTTATTACATACAAAATCAATGATACAATGTGCTCCCATGTTTTGCTAGTAGAATCAATATAATTGTCCTTATGGTATTCAAATGCTACAAACACAGCAAAGGTTTTTATTAAAGATAGATAACTCCAATAACCCCCAAACATAAAGAAACTTTATCTAGACTACTGACAAAGTTCACTTTTTTTTTTTTTTTTTTTTTTGACTAGTGTTCTTAAATTACAGAAAGCTGTAAGAAAAAAACCACTAAGATCAAACCGTGCTATCCCTGGTTCTGGTCTCCTCAGTACAAAAAGAGTATAACAAAGGGTCACTAAGATGACTGAAGGACTGAAGCATCTCTTCTGTGAGGTGTAGCTGAGACACCTGGGACTGTTCAGTCGGGAAAAGGCAACCATGTTACTGGATAAATTCCTGGAGTAAAGGTGCAAAGGGGACAGAGTCAGGCCCTTTTTGGTGGGGAACAGCCAGAGACAATGGGCTCAAACTGAAACATTGGAGGCTCCCTTTCAACCCTAGGAAAGGCTTCTCACAGTGATATTCACTGATCACAGGTTGTCCAGGGAGGTTGTGGTCTTTCCAGCCTTGCATATGTCCAAAAGCCATCTGGACATGTTCTTAGGCACCGACTCTAGATGGCCCTGCTCAAGGGGGGTGCTGGTGCAGGTGACCTGGCAACATTCCCTCCAGCTGTGACCATTCTGTGATTTAGTGATTCTCTCAAATAGTCACATACTTGCTATAAAATCTTGGCGGGGGGGGGCGGGAAGGTATAAATAAAGGTATGCAACAGCACAAGCTGTTTCTTCAGCACACTACTTCTACACCTACTAATAATTAGTAATACATTGTCCTCAGAGTACTCCTGTCTAAATAACTTATTAGCATACCTAAGATTTGAAGGGTTTTCTTGTAAGTTTGCGGGGGGGTTTAACAGGCTTGCAGTCATCTACAAACATGAAATAAATCCATTAAAATGTGTTCCATCTTTATTTATTTTTCTTCCCATAAGGTACAGATAATTGAATTGGAATAGATGATCAGTATCACTGTTCATAAAAGTGCTAATCCCTGTCCACTCAGCTATAATAAACTACAGTCATCAGGTTTCAGAGCTCCAACACAGCATTCAGCTGTTTTTTGTCTTGTAAGACAACTAGACCTTTACCATCCAAACACTGGGTATCAAAGTGAAGGTTTGTGTGGGCGAAAGCTACAGCATCAGGTGCATAGCCCTATTTGGCATGTATGTACATAATGGAAATTGCCCTCTTTATTACCATCTGGAAGTATGTCTTTTGACTTTCTCACATATATACACTTCTGGGCTCTTTATTCCTACTTGGTATTGCCACTGGTACTATCCACTTGAGCAAGAAATATTATTTTACTATTAAACCTATTGTTCTCAACACTATAAAGGATATCTAGGAGTACAAGAAAGAGAGACCATGACTACTGTGCTACAGATTCTAGAACTGTAGGACTAAAATAGGATCACTCCCCTAAACAGCTTTAAAAAGTCTTTCTGTTTCTTTCTGTTTTCATGCTGTAATTCACACCTACTTTTCAGTTCATAGAATAAGAAATATATTCTCAAAGTATGCATAACAATTGAGGAAATCTAGAGGCAGAATTAAAGCACAAAGACATTTTCTTTCATATCTCATCAGCAACCACTTACATTTCCCTGTTGTTACAGTACACACATCCCAGAGCAATTCAAACAGGAAATTAGGTCTTTGGCTTCCTCCACCATTTTTCAGAAGAGTCTGTGCATGAGAAGATAGCCTACTTCCTAGACTATATTAACACATGGTAATTATATTTTCAAAGCAAAAAGGAGCACATGTCCTTTGTAGTCTTTGATGGTAACTTTAAATTGCACTCATTGCTTTATAGCAAGTATCTCACTCTAATGAAAAATAAAGTTATAATGCTGAATAATTGTTCACTGCCTTCCAACTTCAAAGTGCTGTGTAAATACGACCTAATTCATCAAAATTTTTGGTACTCAAGGGAATTGGGTACACAACAAGCAGAGAGAGGAAAAACAAGGCAGAAAGGGCTAACGGTCAAATTCTGTAATTTTTGCCCAAGCATTTCCTTACTCAGGATTTTTTCTTAAACAATGATTGGATCTAAGAAAGTAGGTAATTTTTTTCTAATTTTCTAATTAATACAAATTGTAGTTAATGTGCAGTGCAACTGTCATTGATTTGTTTGGTGTTTGGCAATAATGTGTTCAGAAATCTCTATAACTCCACACAAAACCTTAGGATAAGGACATTGTGCCAGGCCCCTGGAATCTGCAAGTAGCAAATATAAATTTCCCCCTCCACATCACAAAGCAAGTAATCTTCTTACAGACTTCTACTACGAGTTTTGGCTTGCTTTTGTCTTCCTATGAGAAGATTTGGCTAGATGGCTCACATTGTATATGGGGCCCTTATGGAACCCATTCAATTTTTCTTCCAAAAGCTTCCTATCCTGCAAACACAGAACACTTTCTCCTTGCAATCACTGCAGCCTGCACACACAGGACTACAGTGGATCTGTGGCTTGAATCCAAGCACATCCATCTAAAGGAAAGAATATTATTCCTGAAGGTATAACTATACCACAGAGAAAGCATTGTTTCCATTATTTGTTCATCTCCATCTATAACTTTAGACGATCAGTGAAAACATGAATGAAAATATCAAATGTTTCAACAGATGAATTCTGAAGTCAAGTCGTATTTGGTGTCAGAAGTAATTCTTAATCTCTTTTCTTAAGCCTTAGTCAATGCACAGCAATAAATGCACAATTTTAAGTTATTTTAATTGTAGAAGGATATAATAAACTAATATGAATAGATGTTTTATAATGGCACATATAAATGTTAAGATATCTATACATATACACTATACAAATGTTTACATACATAAAATATAGAAAAATACCAGATCGCTACGAAACAAATCATTAGGGAAATAAATAGTGCTGATATTGATATCTATACATATATATAATTATTCAGACAAAGCATCTACTTGTTCTTAGACAAGCAATTGGAAAACATTAGCTAGGCTTTCAGAATTGTTAGGGTTATTAAGATGATGTTAAAAAATAAGATAAACTCTGCACAGTTGACATTTAAAACAGCTAAGAAACATCTTATTTGAAGAGAGAATCTTGTTTATCTGCTTTTGATATTTTTTCCTAGTATTCCTGTTAGTTATGGCTACCACTGAAACAAGGAAGGAAAGAGAGGAAGGAAGAAAGCAAAAAAAGCAGGCAAAGCAAGAAAGTGAGAAAAGCAAAAAACCAAGAAAGCAAAAAAGAAAGCAAGTGCAAGCAAACAGGAAAGAAAGAGAAACAAAAGAAAGAGAGAGAAAAAGAAAGAAAAAAAAGGAAAAAGAATGAAAGTGTGAAAGAGAAAGTGAGAAAGAAAGAAAGAAAGAAAGAAAGAAAGAAAGAAAGAAAAAGAAATTACCTCATTAATCTCTTTTCTATGCTAAATGCTCAATGTCCTAATAACAGCTGGAGATAATATAGCATCACTTAACTCAGAGGAATTATCCCACAGTTTGCCAGGAGTAGCTAAGCCAATAAATAGCTGGAAATATGAAGGAAAATGAATGGGCAAAAATGCATCCAGCTTTGTACGGGAATTATCTAAACTAAACCACCCCTTGTGTGGGATGTTCTCACCTCTTAAATTGGATTAATGACTATGACCATAAACAAAGCCATTGTGTTTTATTTTAATCCAACAGGAAAGCATGTATTACTACTGTAAAGCACTTTTTAAATGAATGTTTGGCCACTAGAGCCCTGGCATTTTTTGTATAGAACACCACGCATTCTGGGAACATACACAAGTGCTTTTGCCATTTTCTGCTGGTGCAGCACTTGAGCATTTCCGTGAACATGTTCATTGGCTGAAAAGAAATGAAACTCTTTTCATCTACCAAAACTATGTGTGGGGTGGGAGATAAACCAGTGCAGAAGACGCTGGAATGAGTGCTAGAAGGCATCCAAAGTGTTTCGCCTTCCAGAGAACTAAATAAACAGCAGTATTAGGCTTATAATAATGTGATCTCTCTGTTCGTTTTGATAATGCCATAATTTACTCTGCTTGTAGTTAGTTGTATGTGTTTATTGAGCTCAGATGTAAGTAGATCAATAGAACATACTGTGTAAGTAAATCAGTAGTAATTAAAAGGTCAAAGTTTGGATCTAATCAGAAAAAAAAGCCCACACCACTCTTTAAAATGGCCATATGGTAGTATATCTATGTACTCTATTTGTCTGACTATCCTGCCAGCTTCCCTGAAGCAGGGAAGACTCACATGTCACCTGAATCATCCCATTAAACTGGCCATATTGTGCAGGGAAAGAAGCAGGTTTATAGAACTTGTAGGATAATGTCACTGCTTTGCAGTTTTCACTTACAATCCAAACATTACAATAAACAAATGCCTGATCCGCTAATGCAGATCAATAGCCAGCACACCACATTTGGTAGCATGGATTCAACAGCAATCCTCAGCCAGCAGTACTTCCAAGTGCCATGAAAGA
This sequence comes from Nicator chloris, assembly GCA_013400495.1. Classification (NCBI taxonomy): domain Eukaryota; kingdom Metazoa; phylum Chordata; class Aves; order Passeriformes; family Pycnonotidae; genus Nicator; species Nicator chloris. The sequence continues at coordinate 22,250 of WAAE01003013.1, forward strand.
GCGACCACCAGCAGAAGTGAGACAAAGTCTCCCCAGCTCTCTGTGTCCCCAAAATATGATCAGCTTCTGGATCTGCTCCAGCTGGCAAGAGGGAGGAATGCAGTGAGGGCTCTGCAGTGGCTGGCTACATGGATTGCTCACTGCTGGGCTCAGGCAGGGCTGGGGGAGAGCTAATGCCATCACAGTGCATGCACACAGGGGATGGAGCCTTAGTGCCTGAGATGTGTGGGGAGTCAGAGTTCCTGCCAGGCATGAGGCTGAGGAGCAGCCTCAAACACCCCTTTCATACTCAGTAAGTTTCTTGAACAAAATTACTCCTAAATTAGCAGCCACCTATTTATTAGTAATAGAGTTAGGAATGAGACAAGAAAGCTCCAAAGTTTATTATATACAATAGAATGCAAAGCAGTATCCACAAAAAACAAACAAACAAAAAAAAAACAAAGAATGAACAAACAGACAACAAGAAAAAAAAAAAAAAAAAA
>WAAE01003013.1:22747-33221 GCA_013400495.1 Nicator chloris
AAAAAAAAAAAAAAAAAACAGATCAAAATAAAACCATTTTACATAACTGAGTCCTGCTATTATTTGGTGGTGGTTTGGGTTTGGCTGGAGGGAACATGTGCTTGGTTTTTTATTTAATGCACAGATTCATCTCAGTGGTAATATTGTCATGATTTTTTTTTCAGAGGAAATCAAATGAAACAGCTTACTTATTTGGTTTTCTTGTTCCTGCTGAAATGGAAACCCGAGCATGCCAATGCTGTGCTAATATGTGTAAACCATAAAATTACCCTGGCTGGGGACTACAGCTCGAACGAACTGAAACAGACAGCAGGCTGCTTTCATTACCCACCCTAAGTGAAACTAGAATATTGAGAAGCAAGACTAAAAAGTGAAGAGCAAATTAGGGACTGACATTATAAACTCCTGTGAACAGCTTCTTAGTCATAAGAAGCAATCAAAAAAACATAGTCATAAAAAGTCATAAAAACAATCACATACAATATAGTTTACCAAACAAAGGTTTGCAGAAGCAGCAGATTTCAAAGATAATTTATTATTATATTAATATAGGACAGAAGATAATAAAGGAGAGAAATCTAAGGTGCATCTAATTATTGCAGTCTTGATATTTTTTATTTAAATATTGCTACTGTTTCCCTTATGATTTTTTCCCCTTTTTCAATGCTTTTACTGATAATATTCATTTTTTATATTGAATACAAATTTTAGGGAAATTATCTATGACTCTAATGTGCATTATGCCAAGAACATACTAAATTTTATTTAATTGCTCTTAATAAAATCAAACAAGGTCATCAGAAAGTATAGGAAAGAGGATAATAAGAGAAAAATCCATCCAAAAGGATCCAATCAATTACTATTCATCAATCACACAGCTGGGAGTAAATTTGTACTATTTGGCTCAGGGTAACATTTCCTTAAGCACTATTCACATGCTTAGTAGAACCCATGCTCACAAGCTTTGTTGAACCAATGTTTAGAGGCACAAAACTGAACCAGGGTATTAGTCTTCCCTATTCCTATTCCTAGAGAATTCCCCCACAATATTATCTAGTTGCCAAAACTTATGCCTAACTATGGAATTTGATACTAAAGCAAATCCCGCTTTGAAATACCTAGTCAGATCAAAACCATCAGGGATGCATGATGCAAACCATTGATCATGTGGAAACGCCAGCTGCTGATTCAAAGGAGTGTAAAGTGGGGCTTTTTTGGCAAATTAGCTTTACAGTGGCAAGCCTGAGACTGCTCAAATACCGTCTGTCCACTGCTGCCCAGCAAAAAGCACCATAAAAGTGAGAAGACAACATAAACTCTATATATGTGTTCTGGCTAATTTGCCAGAAATAAAATTGTGTGTCCATTCCTCATTCAGATGAAGTTAGCACTCCTGGGTCACCCAGCACCACACAGATCAGGTATTAACAATAGTGGAATGAAAGCCTAATTACATTTAATGTAAAATGAGTATATTAATAGTTCTCACCACAGCCAGAGTATAGAGAGAATTAATTCAAATCCCTGTAAATCCCAGAGGCCCTTTATCTCATTCTATTGTGTAAAATTCAACAAAGTAGTAATATTCCACAACTTATTTTTTTTCTATTTTGAAATTGTCTTGATGATATATATCAATATTTTTGTTCACACTACACAAGCAAAAGATGACAGTAGAAACAAAACTACAAAATCCTAAATAATTTAACTCATTTCGGTATCGTCATTATCCAAACTACAATTCAAAATGCCTTCTTACCCAAATGATTTAATACAGAGGGATTCTTGGCCAAATTTCAAAACTTGCCTCAGCAGGAAGAAAAAAATTACCTACTAGGCACTCCCTGAAACATCAGAAACTTTACTTAATCCATGAGCTGATTGGAAAATTGCAAATAAGTTATTAATGCAAGCAAAAATATTTTACTGCAAATTATTGGCACGGAAAAATGCAGATTTCCCTTCCATATTTAGAAGCTATAAATAAATTGACAGCAACAATTATGCTGTTTTGTCTAGGTACCTTTGCAGGAGGATGAGCTACCCCACCCAACATCAGAAGCTGAAAGCTACTGACTTGATGCAACTGCCATTTTCTCATTTCCCTTTCATCCCATGACATGAAACTACCTGGTTGCTATTATGCTAACTAGATTCCATATCCTTGGAAATGCAAGACACCAGAATCTCTTCAAGAACTGCCTTTCGTTTCTGCATCATAATAAGAACCACAACATCAAAGCTCCACCCCTCATTTCAAGTGTAGAGCTTCTTGAAGTCAAACCTCCATTTGTTTCCAAGGTAACAAAGAGAAACTCAACTCCAGCCTGTCTCTGGCTTTACAAGTAAAAATTAACCAAGTGATGGATATATGTGCCTTGCTTTAACTGAATATTTGTCAAAAGTTAATGATTGTATCAAGTAGAGTGGGAAAAAGATTAAATATATTTAAAATAAAGAGAAAAATTTGGAATAAATAATATCAACAAAAGATTACAAATGCTAAGTCATATTTACATTTGCAGCCCTATCTCTGTAAAAAGCATATATAATGTAATAAATCAATTTAGAAATCTTTAGGATAAATGTGAGTTCTACTCTAATGGCTTGTGAGTATTGGACTCACTGGCTAACAGTATTTCAAAACCCCTTACCATGCATTTTGCAGTATTAAAGTTGGATAAAGTACATTTTTAGTTATTGTTCTACATTTAAAAGTCTTTTCAAGAATAGAGTATATTGTAACTTACAGACAGTGATTTTAACTTGGAGGGAAGCAATAAACTAATCAGGGTCAGAACAGAGACACAGACCTTGCTGCAGCCGTTGGGAGAGGAGCATTTTCTGTGGAACTGAAAACTGCAAGTTACAGTCTTCGGAAATCGAAATATATGCCCAGATAGAAGTGAGAGTAATGAATATGATTGCTAATTGTTCATTACCATTTTGCCATCATTCTGATCTCCATATTTAACCTTTCCCACTCAATGCTACCTACCATTTTCCTTAACAAATTTTATTTAAAGCTTAACATAGGTACCAGCAACTCGTACACAGAATGGTAAATTTCCCAGTGAGCCTACTTCTGATGGTATTTTTGAAAAGAACTTTCTCTGGTGGATCACTGGGTCACATATTCCAAATCCATTTCCCTGTCTTCTCCCATGTAGATTCAGGCAATTTGTTTGTTTGTTTTTTCCCTGAGAGAAAGCACAAAGCAATGCAAGCCTCCAAGTTACTTTTGATTCTGTCCTTGATCTTTTGTTTGCTATTCTCACTGTATTTTTTGTTGGAACCACTTCAGCCACAGAAGTGGAAAACAAGTAACTAAAACCAATTTTAATCAAATGAATCAGAATTATACTCTTAATATCACTCAACATATGAGTAAATCCAGAAAACAACTTATTTACACATATAACCCACGAGCCTGTTTGTGTGTGAAGACTGAGCTATACGAATCTACTCATATTTAATGACATATGAAGAGAAAAATAGTCTGAATAGTAGCAGACCAAATAAATAAGATATAGATGCCAATCTGCCTCAAGTAGAATGGGCTTCTGAAGAGAAACATCTAAAGAGATTCCAATTATTCAACTACTACAACTACTACTTTTTCTCATTTAAGTATCCTTCTATCAAATCTTCTTTATTTTCAGCTATTATTTCCCTGCCCTTCCTCAGAATTAAAAGGACTATTAAAGATCTTATACTCAAAAGTATATCTAAAATTGATTGTTTTGACTTTTCATAGGAATCTTTGATCAAAGTAAACACACTGAAAATTGACCATAGAGGACTCTGCTTGAAAACTTCAGCTGCAGCCTGAAGAAAATTACTTCCTTCAAATTCCTGCAGCATCGTAAGTAAAGGCTGGCTTAAAAAAGAATACAACAAACAAATTTAACCAAAAATATTCAACAGAGAAAAATTTTGCTTCCTAGGACTGCTTGGCCAAACAAACATGACTGCTAAGCATTTCAGTGCCATTTCATCTCTGCTTCCAACGTCAGATATGATCTGTCTGAATACCCGCAAATATTTTGTTAGAAAAGCTGTTACACATAAATAAATAAATAAATAAGTTGAGAAATGGAAATTTTGTTTTTTCCTTGCCCTTTTAAACTTGCGTGTACAGTCAGTTTTCTCAAAGTGCATATTAGCAGCAGAATAAGAAGGCATTAAGCTCTGTTGAAGCAGTGTGTGTTAAAAACTTAAATGTGCACAAAAAGGTGCACTCTTAGCAGCATGGCACTCAATTTGGTTATGTGAGGTGGAAAAAATCTGAACAGGTCTTTATCAGCTCATTTGGAAGCCCCACACCAGCTTGACTTCAAATAGACTCATCTGAAAGGATATTGTGCGTGACTGCATGCCTTTGTTCCTAGATTATCAAGGCATAAACTGTTTCTGGAGATTTTTGGTACTTGCAAACTAAAGCCAAAGTGAAATTAAAATAGTAGGTCCAAGTATTGTCACACTTGGGGAGCTTGCTGGCTCCCTGGGGGCACCATGGGCGCTGGACTGTGATAGCACAAAATTCCTTTTCAGTCAAAAGCCAGAGTGGGAAGCAGAGAAGTTCAACTCAGTCCACCATAGATCCTGAAATGACAAAGAGGGACCGACACTCCCAGAAGCACGGTGGTTTCCTGACTGCCTGCAGGTCCCACTGTAAGAAACTAAGCCTTTTCCTGTCCGTAAGAGGACACTCCGCTATCATCTTCCTGGTTTCATTCACAGAAGTCAGGAAGGCTTTTTTACAAGGTGATAATAAATACATAAAATGCAGACAGAGGGAAAAAATGAATGTAACATATGTGTTTTTAAATATTTTACAAATAATGTTCCTCTTCCGCGTTATTTAGCGGAACATTTCCTCCCTGTCCCATCTTTAGCTTAACAGGAGCTGGGACAAAAAAAAAAGGAGGAAATGTTGGCCTACGGATCAAAAAAAAAAATCATTCTCAATGGACACAGATGTCACACACTTATTGTTTTCTTTTTCCTGGGCTAGGCAGTAAAAACCAGTAATTTTACAACTGGGGATTTCAAATATAATTTTGTTTACTTGTTCTTCCTGAGATGCTTTATCTTTCTGCTTTCTATTTTGAATGGATTTTATCTCTATATCTTCCAGAGCGGATATAGCTCCACAGGTAATTCCCACTTCCAAGCAAAGTCTGTTTAAATGGATTCTGTAAACCTGTGTTATATACAGCTTCAGTTGTCAAGAGAGAATGTATATTAGAACATGATTAGAATAATTTTTCACACAGTTCTAAGTGAAAGCTCTGAGTTTCTAATTCGTAAAATAGTATCTCTCTAACAGAAAAAAAGAATTTCTGTGGTTTTATCAGAGGGTTGAGCACAGCTTTATAGGAAATTCTGAGTTCAACTTTCCAGGCTGGAAGAGGAATTAAAGCATTTTAGTTAAAGCATCCTGTCAGAAATTAGAAAATTTAATTTTGGTACAGAATAAGCTTTCTTGTTAATTTAAAAACAAATCTTCTATTTAACTGATTGATTAAAATTGTTTTAAAATTGCCATTCAAAATATTAGCAGGGTATATAAAAATGTTCAAGTCAAGAATTTCTCTCTAGGAATTTCAGCATAAACCTATTTCATCATAACCACTGGGTTACTTTCTTTAGAATAAGCACAGGGTTAATTATGTAAATATACTTGTGTAAAAATGATATTGGATCAGAGCTAAGCTCGAGACCTTTAAAATACACATATTGCCACTTTTGTTCTGTAAACATTAAAACATTTGGGGCTGGCATTAGTATAGCTTATTCTCCATTCTATATGAGCTTTCAAACTGCAGTTTTCCTTAAAAATAACATTTGGAGCATGCAGAAGGTTAATGTCACTCGTTCATATTTAGAACCAAAGTATCAGCCATGCCTGCCCTGCAAAACAACTGGGGCACACGTACACTGCTTTCAGTACTCAAATTGTCTCTACCCAGCACTGTGGTGTCCACAAGATATGTATAGACCTCAAATGGGAAACAAAGGTGACTAAGCAAATATTTGTGTTTTGACATATAGACTTCCTTGTGGGAAAAGCTTTCAATTAGACCAGATTGGTCTCAGGTCCATTAATATCAATATATGGTATTAATATCAACTTATTAGATATCTACTGAGAGATAGAGAGATGGAATTATATTGATATTAATTGTACAACCATTTCAGTACTCAGTGTATCCCTAGGATTGTGGCCTGATGCCCTAATTTAAGAAATCACCTAAAGGGATCAGCTTCAAACTCCCCTGAAAGGTCACATCTTGCAAAATTGCAAGAGGTTTACATTAGTTTTGCAGCAGAAATAAGCTCAGTTCAGTCACATACTATATAAATTTCTCACAAATATTCATCTGAAGCTATGACTTGGCTGGGGTGAGGAGGTAGGCAGAAGAAGGGGAAATAGGAAGAAGAGAACAGGGATCTGCTCATCGGTAATGAGGAGAAAATTTCAAACAGAGGGAGTACTCCACACTTCCATAAATAAGATATTAATCAAAAGGCACCCTCAACTACCCAACCAGATTTTGTGCTATAGAGACAAAAGACAAAGCTTCTCCATAATGCTTGCACCATCTCCCATGTTCCCTGGTCCTTCCTCAGAGTCTTGTCCAAAAACTATTTCCCAACAATATGACTTCCAGTGATTAAAACAAACAACAAAAAACCTGGATTATATAGGGCAACTTGACTCTTTGCCCTGGCCTATGAGGAGCTTGAAGTCACTTGAGCTTGAAAGAGAGCATGGAGTGTCTTCAGCACATCTCATTGCTCCACCTGAAACCTGAAAGACATTTTCAGGTCTCTTAAGCCAAGTGGAAAAGTGGGCTTTAAAGACATCAGGATTAGATAGAGTAGGTGGTCTTGCTTTTAGATATGAAAATCTGGACAAATAGCTGGAGGTAAAAGGAATTCCATAAAGGAACCATTTTAGAGTACAAAAAAGACATATTTCATGACTTCTGATTTTCATTAGCCATGTGCACCCTTTGAAGTTACAAATGAAGATTTATAGGAAAAATATTTCTAAACAAAAAGGTCATTATTTCACAATCAGATGGGTGAGAAAATTTAATATCTATTTTTTCTTTGTCTTCAATACTGCAAAGGTATAAAGCTCACCTTTTACTTTAAAATGAGTAAATGTTAATTTCAAAGTGTTTTGAACTGAATAATTCTACTCAAATTTGACATAGAAGTTATTTTTTAAGTTCTCAACTAAATTTTTAATTACAAAGTAAATTACATGTGGTTTTGATCTTCTGTTACAAAAAATGAAGCCTCTGTTAGTTTATATGTAATTTGCATTTTGAAGTCTAAAGAATAGCTGTACTGTATTCAAAAGAGAATTACTGGTATGGTGAAAAAAAATCATCTCATAAGCCTCCCTTAATCAAAACTCAAAATCTGGCAACAAAATGTCAGTGTGGAGTGTTTCCTTTATAAACTTCTGGGAAAAGATTTACAATGTCAATATTTCAAAATGAATAGTTTTGTAGAGTTTCTCTACCATTAATGAGCTTGCCATTTTAATCTAAAATATGAAGGAAACATTTGTATTCCTAAAAATAAGTAGATGGAATATTGTAAGTGTAAGAAAGTTAATTATATTATTTTTAATGGCATGGTTTCTGAAATCATGAACATCACAGTCAAGAATGACCACGCAAGATCTGCCACATTATGTGGGAACAGCAAACCAAATGCTTCTGGTCTGACCATGAGATACCCCGGAGTATCCGCAGCACAGGCTTCAACTTTTAGTTTTATCTTTCTGACTTATCTCTTACTCTTTAGCAATTTTGGTGCCTGATAATTTTTTACATCCCTTGGCAAGGACTATTGTGACAATTTCTATTGCCAGAAATTATCGTGACTGCTCTGGCCAAAAGCTGTCTGCTTATCTGCCTAGATTTTCATTCTGAACCCATCTCTATACTAGTTCTGTGCCCACTACAACCCCACGGCTGGCAGAATGAGTGTCACTAGCAAGGGGAAGGCGGAAGCACTGACTCTATTTCCAGATGCTTCCCTTGCTGCCACGCTGGCAGATGAAGCAAGCAGGGCTTGCCTGCCAAACATGGCATAACTCTACTCTTAGATCAAGCAAAATCTTGGCTATGTTGAAACCTGTGGCATGTTGCCCATCTCCTCCAGCAGAGCCCGGCTTCTGGCACTGCCGTGGTGAAGGGGAAGCATAAGTCAGTTTGATAAAGTGAGGAGGGCACTGGGGTGAAGGAAGCAGAGGTGCCACCATGCACATGGGTGAGGAGAGGCTCTGAAGGAAGCCAAGAAGCAACAGGTCTTAGGGTCTTTGGTCTCCCTTGATGTGGCATATAAAGACGGATGACGCTCACATTACCGAAATTATTTATTGACCAGAGTAGGCAAAACAGCACAGTCACCATTCTATTTTTCTTTATTATCTTACGCAATTTATTCTTATGCCTAACGTGAGCCCTGGAGAATTTAATCACTGTGCTCTTTGGTCCTCTTTACCCCAGCATCTTTCTTATTACATGTCATCCTCACTCTTCTTGTCACATTTGAAATTTAGAGGGCAAGATTTCTTGGAACAAAGTTGCATCTCACTGAAACTCCTGAAAAGGATTTCCAGCACACCCTTTGAAGGCAAGACAATGAAATCAATACAAGTTTATTTTCATTGTTCTCTTCCTATAGAAAAAAAAAAAAGACAGAATTAGGTTGCCCAGAATCTAGTACTCTCAAGACATTTTTTGATTTTGCTATCTTTGGACTCTCTAGGCTATGCAGCTTTTCCTTGATTTTGAGATTGTAGATTTTGAAGAGAGAGTTGAGACAAACAGGTTCAAGGATCTTTTCCCCAAAATGTATGTTCCATTCTCCATCATCATATCAGAAACCATAATACATACTATCATCAGCTCTTCCTTGGAGGGACACTAAGGAGCTGCTTGCCACCTGGCTCATGTCCCCTGCAGGTTACCTGCCTTGATATCAGCCCTCAGCTGTTTGGTTTCTATTTCTTATTTTTTAGTTTTAATGTGATGTGTCTCAACAAAAAGCAAAAACAAAAAACCAAAAAACAACAAACAAAAAACCTTTAAACCACCAAACTCCTTACTTTGTCAATTTTCCTTTCTTGGGATGATGATATCTGATTCACCCTCACAAAATGTATGGTGGAAGGGGTTATGACCAACAGACCTGTCCAAAAGCAGGAGTAACTGTACCCATGCCTTGGCTAAGCTCCAGAGGCCATGGAGAACTGGGCATTAATTTTTTTCTGTAGCAACCTCTCACTTAGTTGAAGACTAAATACCGTGCTTGTCTGTAGCAACCTCTCACTCACTTGAAGACTAAATACCATGCTTGTTAACTTACTAGTGCTAACTCAGCTCATCTCCTGTCATTATTTTTCGACCAAGCTTGACATTTCTGGGCATTTTGATATCCTTTCCTTCATTAGTTTTAAATGTAATTTGTTCTGCACCATTGCATCATATGTTTTATACTTCAGTGCAGACTTCCTAGGGCAGATGTCAGCAACCCAACCAGAACAGTTTGCTGAACTGCAGGTTTATTTCTCAAACCTACTGTTATGTTTATTGTCAGTCACCCTACTGATCTAATCTTAAAATAATTTGCCAGTGGAGATCACTTCCTGCTTATCTGGACCTCCTGGAGGCAAAGAACTGCACTCTTCCCAAACTGGCTTCCTCAGGAAGTAGGTGCCTCAGCTCCTGGCCCCAAAGCTGCAGTGTGCCTTCTAAAATACACCCCTCTTCCATACTGTAGCTGGTGACTTCTTCCCAAGCAGACTTTTACTTATTCCTACAACTGCCCTGGCACTTTAGAAATAAAGAAAAGCTTCAGAGGGGACGGACAAACTTTAGATGCATAGCAATAACATTTCAACACGCACTAATTCACACACAGGAATTCTGCAACCTTCAAATAATATTAGTGCTTGAAAATAAATTAATACAAAACTAGCAGCCTCTGATGTTTTCCATGTGCTTCGATGACTATGTTAGCATTAAAGGACAGGGTTAAGCCTGACACCTATCAGTGCAGAGGGTAAATTCTGTAAAAGAAGGAAGACATTCAATATCAAGGAGTAGCACAGGTAAAGATGTTTTAAAAAAAGAGATTTTGGTAGTTTCTTCTTATTCCTTCAGTATAACTCCCTAAACTACTGCTGAATTGCAAGGATGGCAAGAAGTTTACAGGTAAACTTGGTAATGTAAGTTTTTGCTATATCTAATAAATCCTTCTCCTACTTATTATCATATTAACAAATATAATTTGATTCTAATTCTCAGTAAATTCACAAGTAAACACAAAATTAAATAACACATTTAAAATAATAAAAATTATCTGAAAAAATATTCCGAGAATTCTGGAATATCTACATTAACTATTGCTTACAGTTGCTGATTTAATAGGAGATTATTTA
>WAAE01003014.1:0-98954 GCA_013400495.1 Nicator chloris
TTATCTTTTTAACTGCAGCTTATTTGATACAAAAGTGACATCTTCTCTGAATGAGGAATTCTTTTTCCATAAAGAAAAGCCACCATCCGAAGTGAGAGAGAGCCCAGCAACACTGCAGTAGTTGAGAATGTCATGATTTCCATCAGAAAACTGTTTTGCAGAGATCAGGAACAGCTGTTTCAAACTGAATTAGACTAAAACTGGAAACAAGCTGTCAAAACCCAAAAAATGTATTTTATACATAAAAGAACGTATTTGATTCAGCTGTTTTATCATGGTGGTCAGCCAAAAGAGAAATAAAGTAACATTCTGAGATCCAGACGTCGTCGCAAAGACTCTCTCATTTTAACACTCTTTATGTAGATTTATTCCTTTGAGCATTTGGAATAGGAAAAATGTCAAACAGCTCATATCACAGATTCCTGAATATTTTCAAACCATGGGCAGCTTAAAACAGTTTAAGACACCTGAGGACTCTTGCTGCTCCAGTCCACATTCTCTGCATCTTCCACAGCAGTAACAGGCTGGTGCAATAAGGAAAATATACTGAATTGGTATTGACACGAAAAGATTAAAATAATTCACTTTAACCCACCACTTGTGGGTAATAGCACATGCATCCAGTTCCTTTTTGTGCATGCTTGCAGATCCTGGGAGGTTTTTCATGGGTATTTTCAATATTGATTTCCCCAGGAATCTCAGTTTCATGTAATGAGAAGTAAATACATCTTTTTTAGAATATACTGTAAAATGTCACATCAAGATACAATTCCTTTGTGTCTAATGGTCCATCCAGTACACAGAGCACCTTTATTACCCTGCCCCTACCTGTTACAGGAGCTTAGAGAATCCAGATAGAACAACCAAATTAATCAAGACTGCACTGGTTTTGAATAGAACTATTTGTTCCAAAGCACAACTCCGAACATCAAAGACCTCTGTGATTTTATTACGAGCTGCAAGATGTAGCCATTATACCCTGCTTACCAATCAAGGCTGAGGTAATCTTGAAAATACCCTTGGCATTTCAACGTGGTCATTACTTCTCATAATGATGATTCATGCTAATTCCATCTAATAAGGATATTAGTTACTACTGTCAGCTGTCAGCAGCTGGGCTTTTGAAGAAGAGGTATCTGAGAACAAGCAAATTCATGAGCATATAAAAAAATGTACACCCCAAGAAATGTATTTTTAACTCACTAGAAGACCAGGCAAGCCATGAGCCATTTCTCCTCTCAGATTGCTCACCCAGTCCAGATTTAGGAATTTTAACTCGAGGGCTTAAGTTTCCAGCACACTCAGTGCAGCTCCAGAGCATGACTGAATGCTTCACACTAAGCCAAGAACTTCACAAAAGAGCACAACAAGGCAACTGCCGCTCAGGATACAGAATCTTTTAATCTTTCTGTGAAAAGATCAAAAATGTGGAAGACTAGCACCTGGTAGAATCAATCAGCTTTCATTAAATCTTCTTTTATTAATTCAGAGGACATCTTTTTCCACATATACTGTAACTGAACAAGTGTCAGTGGTTAAAAGATTTATTCATGTTTTTTGTTTCTTCTGCAAGAACCATTACATTCAGGCACTTAAAATTAGATTAAATGAACTGCTATAAATGCTTGGGCTAATCTTGTATCAGCAAAGGACATGATAACATGTACTGATAAGTGTCTTTATTTCCAGAACTTCAGGATTTGACAGCTCTAGTAGATTTAAATGCTAGCTCAAGAAAATAGCAGCAAATGGAGTTGGGAGGGAAGTAGCTCTGAGTGTAATGATCATATTCTGATGATCTCTTCTCTATTTTCCTATCAATCCCCAAACCAGCCCAAGCATGGCACCACTGAGATTCCAGGAGAGCCAAGACACAGTTCTGGAACTCCTCAAGAAGCCTGACAGCAGGCACAGAGTTACAGCACCTACAGTTCTTACCCAGTAATGGTCCTGATGTCATGGTCTGTCATTTCTTATTCACATCCTCAGCTGTCACAGAGCCACAAAACACCACCCTTTGTTCAGGGCAGGATTACTCTTCCCTCCCAGGAAAACAAAAATCAGTCTGCATTGACCCCAAGAGACAAGAGATTTTGAGGGTCACCACAGACCCTCTGGTTTACAAACCTTCAACATCAGCAGCTCAGTACTAACTCCTGCTGAACAAAAAAGTGCTGTCACCTTTTGCCAAATGCACATTTCCACAAAGCAGCAACCAGTGGTCAGAAACGCAGTTTTGATTACATGCTTACACAGCTCCTTACACAGACTAGTCTCAATTTTATTAGCTGTTAAATCATCTCCATGTTTTGTTACCCAATTACCAACAGCATGAAATTAAGATACAGTGGGGAAGAACTGAGCATTGTTTATATGCAATTCAAACAAATAAATCCACTGTGAACTGTCTGGGGAGGTCAACTTCAGTAACTTCAAACGAGAACTCAAAGAAGAACACAGACAGTGTACACTTCTGCATTAAAAAAAGCAAATAACAATCACAATAAAAGACCCAACAACAACAAAAGTAGAGAGCAACAGGGTGACATCATTAAATTTCCCATTTTATTTGATTTCCTCTAGATGCTACAAAAAAATCTTTTCCATTTGAAGAATACCTGTGGGATGCTTATCACCTGCATCAGTTATTTTATATTAGTGTTCATATTCCTTGAATGCCCTTCATATGAAGGTCAGCAAATGCTTCACAAACATCTTTAATTTGCCTCAAAGAAAGCGAGAAAGGACACTGAGTGTCTGAAAACATTCTTTGTGTTTTCATGGTGGCACCCTCCACGAGATGGTCAGGCTTTATCACCAGCAGCGAGTCAGTCTGAGCTGAGGCAGCAGGAGAACTGGAAATTCAAAGGAATGCTGGGTCAGAAGGCTTTCTCACAAGGCTGCTCTTGCTCTGCAGTCCTGCATATTCATCAATTAATCCCCAGACAACATGGGTTTTCAGCTATTCTTTGCTGTATCCCTCAGATTCTCAAAGTAAAGCCTTTTCTGCTGCTCTGATGGCTGTACCAGGCCTCATTTCTGTGTCTGTGCCTGGCTTAGCTGCATTCAAACTCCATACAAAGTAAGGCAGTTTAATTTGGTGGGATGACCACATCACACAGCTTAGAAAGGGGAAGTGATCACTGCCTCATAAATTACATTTTTGAGCCATCCAGCATGAATTGTGTGAGGACTTCTTCCATAGGGAAAAAGGGAGTTAGAGAAGGAAGAACCAGGAGTGGGCAGAAGTGTTTTGGTTAAAACAGAGCCACATCAATCATTTCCATCCTGAAATAGGCTAACAGCTAGGACATTAATACTTATCAAAGAAACAGGGAAAAAACCCACTCATTAGCAAATAAAGGTGTTGCAAAGCATTAAATAATTCCCACCAGCTGACAAGGGGGCTGTGATTTATAATAGTGTGTTATTGATAGATCACTTCCCATAATTAGGAAAAGTGAGACTGGTACTGCTTACAGCATTATTTTGATCAGAGCCTTGAAAAATACTGTTGAATAACAACGAACACTAGGCATAACAATAGAAAAACACCATATCATTGCTCTCAGGCTGTTTCAGATTTGAAACAAAATATCCTAAAAAAAATTCGGTAAGAAAAGCAATTCTGTTTGGACACATAACCTCACTTCACGACAGCATCCCAGTGTGAATTATTGCCATGATAACTCTGGGATGATCACAGATATAAACCATTCAAACTATGTAGCAAAAATAAGTCAGAACCAAAGGCTAATTATTTCTCATTTTTTAAGCAACAAGTCACTCCTCATAACTCTTCTCTTCCTGAAGGAACAGAGTAACCTCAGTCTACTCAAATGTCAAATATATTCAACAAATTTCTCTACTAGCACAAGTCAGCATACATGGGAAATTCTCACCTGCCACGATAACTTTCCATAGTGCAAGGGAAAAAAACCACACAGGCAAGTTTCATTTCCTTTCATTCATATTAGCAGGTGTCAAAACCACTTTTATAGCTATAAGATAACAATAAAATAGTTACAATAGCCCCGGCTTGGACTTTTGTCAGAAACCAACACAAAAATCAAAGGCAAAGAAACAGAGAGCCCAGGAGCTGAAGCTTCCAGGGATTCACAGCTGAGGAGGGAAGATGCATTTCCAAAGAGAAGCCATAACTGATGTTATCCATCTCTAATGCCCTTGAGACTCCTTTAGGCAGGATCTCCAGGGAAAACAAACCCTGTCTAACAAGCAAGAGCTGGTGCTTCTGCCTTTACTGTTGCTATTATTATAAGCTTCCCTGTTCTCCTTATGGTTTTCACTATTTTCCCCTTCTCACTATATTCACATTCTTTTTTTTTTAAACTGTGATTGCAGAGCTCAAAGACCTTCAGAAAAAAATTCATGTCCCACCTTTTTCCTTCTCCAGTAAAGCACATGTGGACTATTGAAATTACATTTTGGTACAAGCACTTTCTTCCTTATCACAGCTTTTCCAGTGCTTTTTCCCCTCATCATTATAATATCATGGATAATTTCCACACTACTTGAATTTGCCACCCCTGCCATGGCTGGTCACTAAAATCAACCCTGTAATAAGGAAAGTCAGTATTCTCCAGGCAGACAACTGAGCAGTAATTAATAACTGCAGCAGTTGGAAGCAGAGAGATAACCACCTGTTTCCTAGTCATACTAAAAAAAAGAAAAAAGAAAAAAAGAAAAGAAAAACCAGAACATTAATGTAATTCTGAACAGCAAGGGAATTTCACCAGATATTTGCCCAAAATCACACAGAATTAAAAGCCCATAAAGGGCATTTTCCCAGACTGCCAGGCAAACAACATTAGTCACTGGCTATATAATACTTGGCACCTACAAAACATTTCTGTCCAAGAACCCAATGCACTTGAGACACATTTAGACTAGAAACTCTCCCAAGAAGTAGGTTAAGTGGTATTACCCTCTTTTATCTGCACGAAAAATGAGGCACAGTAAAAATCTGTGTGTCCTGTTCAAGGTTACAACAATTAGTAAGAAAAGCAGGAAGAGAATCCAAGTGGCCCAGCTCCTGTTTTGTGTCCAGTGTACAAACCCCACCAGTCTGTGCCATTCATTTCTCCAGTGACAGGAATATAAATTCCTGTGGCTGATCTGCACAGGAAAGCTGGAGTTCCCAATACAGCTCCCTCTAGGAAGCTCTGATTCTGCTCTTACAAATCAGATTCCTCCAGAATCTGCGGATCTCCACATAACAGGATGTCACAATATTATAATGCTGCATTTTTGTAGGAAAAAAAAGTCCTGAAAGGACATCATTTTGGCCACCTGCCTGAAATTCCCAAGAGGTGCCAACACAATAATCCAGTTACATTGTCCATGCTACTGTAAAACTGCAATAAATTCACGATGTTTGAGCACACCCAAAATTCAAAATTAAAGCTCCTTGGAATGAACACGTCCTTTTACAATCAAGATGAACTAATTTTTTTCCTGTTCTGCAGTGTTTCAATACTATCATGGTTAACATTTAATGTCATTTATTGTCACTAAACTCAGTATTTGTGACTAATCAATACTAAGCTACCAAGTGCAGCTGTAACAAGTCTGGTCTTTCTCTACATGCTCTATTGATTGGGTTGGGTTTTTTTTGAGTCCTACAATAAACACAATTTATACAAATAATTTATCAGGGAACATATCAAAATAATTTAATAAACAAAATCTATCTATACCTTTTCTCTTCAGTCATGTGACAGAAAATAATTTTAACTCATTAATGATAATCTTAACAGTTCGATTTTAAATTTATGTAAAAACAAGAGGAAGCTATGAACCAACAAATGTAAATCCAAATATTTTTAGCCTATTTCCACATGCAGATCAACAGTATTTTTTTTTTCATTTTGCATTTCCCAGCATATTACTTTCAAATAAATTTATGACAACTCCTGTCCAGCTTTGTTCACTTAGAAAACTTACAATGCACAGATATTATAACGTTTATCCAAGTTGTCAAAATAATCTTTTCACAGACAAGTAAATTAAATAATTTGATATAAATCCTATTTCCTCCAGAAGTTCCAAAGTCAGAAAAGTTGGGGTTTTTTGCTTCCTGTTTAAAGCAGTAGAAAACAGCCTTCCAAACACGTGGTTATCACGTTTTGTCAGCAGCATCTCATGAAGATAAAACAATACCACCACCCCTCACACACACCTACACACATGGGTTCAAGAAGAGTTGGCACTGGAGTAAAGCACATGGGTAAATGCAACTCTGAAAACAGCAGGGGATACAACACTGCACTTCAGTGAAGTTAAAAATCAAGGAAAACATTTAAAATAACATCACCTGTTCAAGACTACAATTGCTCTCAATCTCCCCCCTTCTGCTGCTCTTAACCAAATCATTTGAAGGTCTGAACACAAACCTTTCACTGCAAAGGAAGGGGGAGAAGGAAAGATGACTTGCAGAAGACTATTTTTACTTGAGCAAGTGAACTCAGCTGATGCTGCTGTCACTCAGCAATGCAGGGGAGACTGAGTTTGCTGCTCTCCAACAAATGCAGTGTTCCTTCACTGGCTGAAAGTAATTCTGGACCAACGGTTTGGGAGTTGATCCATTCTGCACACACCCTTCACCTAAACAAACAAGAAACAAGCAAAAAACCTCTACAGTGATTAAAGCTCAAGTGTGGGGCATGAACTACTTAACAGCATCCCAGCAAGAGAGGGAAAACCTGCCCAAAAAAGCATTCTCCTTGCTCAGTGGACATAAAACACACTATTTTCTGTTCCACTGGAGCCAGTGGAAACCCCTTAACAGGCACTGCCTCGGGCACCCACAGGGCGAGGGCATGGAACACTTTACCAAGGACAAAGGATGAGCAAGTACACACTGGAGGCCATAAATAACCTCACTGAACCTGCAGATGGAATCCCAAAGTTTATACCACCCAAAGATTGAGCTCTTGGGAAAGATCCCAACTCCTGGATTCCAAAAACCTGCACCTGCTCTGACCACCAGCATTACTGTAGCTGGATCAAGTGACCACACCACCACAAGCTTCACTGAACATTTCATGTGTGGGCAAGTATGATATTGGATTAATCAAGCACCAACAAATATTTGCTCCCCGTGCAAAACCTCTTTGTTGCCCAGTATTGAGAAGAAATATTGAGAAACAAGCAGTTGCTTAGTAAAGGAAGCTGATGTTCATGACTTGGTGGTCTCATCTCCTTCAGGAAACAAGCAGCACTGGGAGCAGGGAAGGGTGGCACAAGGGCACCTGGCATAGCATCCTGAAGAGCAAGAGAAGAGAGTTCGTGCATATCTACCACAAATGTGAGGTCACACATCTTAAAAAAAAAATCAAAACTTAATCAGTATTTCAGTCTAGAAAGTGACTCTCAAAAATTCCTTTAATCTAGACGTAGCTGATGCCTTCCATTCTGTGGTGATTCCCCTTGAATTCCAAGATAAGGTGAGAAGCAGACAGGTGGTACTGAGGGGTAAGGCAGAGCCTCTGCAGACCCAGCCCTGACTGCTCCAGGCAGCATCAGGCCACACACACACAAACCAGGAGCCCTCCTGACTGCTGCTGTCATCTCAGATTTCACCTGCTCAGACACAGCAGTATATTACAAACAAAAAAAATCAACTGCCAAGATGTACATAACTACTAAACCCAGAATTCAAGTGCAATGACTCAACAGAGACAGTCCATGAGAAAAAAACCCTAATGCTATCTACAAACATCCTGTCTTACCCATAATACTCTCTCTGCATTAACCTTGCACAGTGATAGCTCATTTTTACCTTATCTAATATTATATCTTCAGTATTACATTAGAGGGTACATATGGATCCTTCTGGGAAACAGCACTTCAATTGTAATAAAGATAATCTCTTTTCTTAAATAAAATTGAAGAGGAGGGGAAAAGAAATTTATCAACTAGACCTAAATACTCTTCCATGGCTACTACACGTCTCCATGCATCCCACAGGCAGCAAAGTAATTCACTTCCATGATTTCTACTGGATACATAAAATAAGTTAAAACAAAGAAGAAAAACCACTTAGCTGTTACTTGCAATAAAATAATCTTCCTGTGTTTTTCAGCTATGGCTTGGTGAGAGCTGTTAAAGACCTGAAAAAGGAAAGTTCCTTTACAGCTGTGTGTGTATGCAATTAATGCATTTGACAAGCTGTTGTGTTCCCAAACAGCTGCTTCCATTACACAGACAACTTTACCATCTGCAAAACTATTGGATAAACTACAGTAAGTAAATATCAGGAGAGCAGGTGCTCATAAATAACAAGCCCTGCCAAGATAACACACTTCTGTAAGGGAAGTTTTCATTCTTCCCACTGGACTTCTTTGTACTCCTGAAGCAGGTAAACTTACAATCAGAAATGGAGGAACCAGTGCTGTGACTCACAGGAGCAGTAAAAAAGGGTTCAGGGCAAGTATCTGTGAAATCACAATTAAATGCAACTCATCCCTACTGCACTCAGCCAAAGGAGTCAGTAAATTTGCACCTGAAAGTGAGTCTTCTCCAAATACATAACCAAGCACAGCTACAAGTATTAATTATGGCAAACAAACCAAGCCAGTGTCAGCTTAGTCTGATCTCCTATGTCAAAACTCACATCTTGAACACAGCAGTTTCCATTGTTTCCATTTCTGTCTGTGACTATGATCTTCACTCCATTTCACATCCAGCACTGCTACTTAACCCAAAACCTTGCTCATGCATCCAAGACCAGAACAAAATCAGGCATTTGCTGGACCCAACATCAAAAGAAAGCTGCAAATAGAAAGAAACAGCTATTCTAACATCCAGTATCTCATGAACCACAGGACAGTGCTTTGATATACTCAACACCAATTTGCTTCTCATAGGTAGCCCAGTTATTATCAACCTTACTTATTATTGTCCTAAAAGTGACTTTTAACAGTCTCCTCATGTCTTAAATATAAGCAGAATGCATTGAGACCTGCAGCACAGTCTGTGCACTCATTTTCCTTGTACTTTGTGAATGTTCTTTTGGAATGGCACCACAGCCCCAGAAGTCCCCTCCCCTGGCAGCCATGGGGCCCTTCATGCCATCAGTAATGCATGAACAATCAAAGGCAGAGGAAAATGCCCTTATCTCAGCTCATCAAAAATACAAGCAGGCAAGCCACCAAGGGGTCACAAATTAAAAATTAAATGCAGGCAGACCTAAAGTGTATTGACAGACCATCACTTCAAAACCATCCCTGCGAAGCAGCTGGAAACAAGAGACACATAATAAGAATCGAAGGCAGCCAGAAGTAAGGAAAACTCTTACACCAGAAGTGTATTTAGCAATGAAGAATTAAGCAGGAGCAGAAGGATCTGTGCTGGTAATGCCAGCAGCCCACACCCTCACACAAGCAACACATTTCTTGCAACTTAGCCAGTGTTTTTCTTTTCTTTTATATCTGTTGTCTCTGACTTCTGTTTTACAGCTAAAATAAAAGGTACTGTTTTTCCCCTGCAACATTTCATTGTGAATATGAGTGCACAGGATACTAAAACTTCTAGCTTTCTGAAATCAGAATCCAGGATTACAAAAAATTGCTCTTCAAAGCTCCATAACACTCTAAGTTAATAAAAAACTACATTAGAACAGCTCTGTAAAGCTATTTCATTACTGCCTGAGTTTACTCTGATAATGACCTAAAGAAGTAATTAAATCCCTGAAGACTTAACTGCCTGACAAGTTTGTAAGTTTTCCTACTTTTACTTTTGCTGAAAGTAGCAAATCAATTATTTTTCTTCAGTGCCAATAACCTGCTGCTAACAGCAAGGAAGACGAGCAAACATGAAATATTTTCTCAATTACTAAATCTCCACTCAAAAATCTTTCCTGTCCCCCATTTTGCAATCATACCAGATTTCTCTCAATGCCAAATTCTGCTGATTTTAAAAAACATTAATACATATTTGTATTCTGACCCATCACTGTATGAATATTATTGAGGTATTCATACAAACATTACTGCATTTTCTATCCTAAATCTGAATAATGTTCGAATGGTTGGCTCAATGTATAACAAGAATTTGCCTACAAAGTATTTGTGTACTCTCAAAGTCTTCCTGGCTCATGTATCATAATAAATAATTTAAAGTGGAATTGTTTCTTTCAATGCTCTAAATATTTTCAGATTTATAATTCCTGCTTACTCCTGCTGTCTTGCATAAGGGTATTAAAAGCTACAACTCTAGACACACTTACTACTAATAATTATTGTAACAGAAATTAATCCATCTTTTATATTTCTTAACACCTTACAGTATTTCAAACATAATTTTAAGAAAGTTTCTAAATATTTACTCATCTTAATACTTCTATAAAAAGTAATAGGCATGCTCAAAAAAATCAGGATGGGAACAGGCAACCTGAAACATAACAGTGCTCAGAGGCCAAAAATAATTGCAATGCCAGGTTTACTTATTCAAGAAAATTAGGTGAGGAAAGGAGTATTTGTGACCCACAAGTAGATTGTTCACAGTAGAAAAGGAAATATACTATCCAAATCTTACACATATTCAACATACAGGATTATGAAACTGAAGTATGCTGTTGAGAAAGAAGTTTCTTTCAGCAAAACCAATAAAATTTTAAATGTAAAAGACTGCATTAATATTATCTGCCTTTTTCTTTTACACTACTTTAAATTCAATGCCATATATATGATATGAAAACGGGGGGATGTCAAAGCTGCTGAATACAAATCTGCTTTTGACACCACGGGCAGAAAATGGTAGGGGAAAGGCTTCAAGATTTCTGATGATGGCAACTTCCCTACAGGACTCTTTCCAAGAAACAGTCTGGAGGTGACATAAGCTGTTGATTCTCTGTTCTAATACTCCACTAAAGTGTTTACTGCCAGATGCAAGGACACGGCATACTTTTAATTTATATCTACATAAGATGCTAAATGTGGAAATGCTTGGGAGTTAATATCCCCTTTGAGATCAAGGTCATGCCTTGGTATCAGAGAAAAGTCTCCTCTGAATGAAAACATCATTTTATCCTTGAAAGTACATTTAGCTACATATTAAGCTCCTCAATTCCAAAAAAAGTCAGCCCTTTTGACAGCCCCAAACACTCAGAAGTCTGCTGTATGGCTAATCCAACATGCAATGGGAACACACAACGAAATCACACAGAGGTATTTTGTTACCTTGTTTGACCATTTGTAGGCCTGGAGAAGTTGGCTGTAGAGGGGGGTTTTGTCCTGCACAGGGTCGAGGCTCAGGAGCCCACTGTTGTGCAGGGGGTGATTCTCTGAGGGCTTCCCAACGAGGTTGCTCAGACGCTCCAGCTCCCTGGAAGAAAGCAGAAGGGCATTTTTTAGAATCAGATCTGGAAATCGCAGATGTGCAATCCTCCAGGGACAGCAGCATGCACCAACTCTATTTTAGTAGCTAAATGAGTTTTAAACACATCCCAAATTTGATTTCAAACATAATCCCTCTTATTACCCAAACAACTTGAAGCAGTCTGTTGGTTGTTAAGCTCAGGACAAGTCAAGAGTCTTTGAAAACAACCTCGAAAGAGTCAGACTGTGGCAGGTCCTGTTCACAGCCCAGGGCACCTCCTGAGCAAAGCAGCCCCTCAGAAACCACAACATTCTGACTTCAGCACTGCCTGCAATACCAGAAGTAATTTTTTTAACCACCAAGCAAGCAGATGCCTCATCATTTCATGAGAGAACTCCAAATTAACATGGTCCTCATCTAAATATACGCAAGAACTGGCATTAGTCCTAAGCCTGGAGACAATACTGCAAAGGCTGTGATTACTCTAATCAAGTATCTGCCTTCCAAGTTCTCAGGACAAGGAAGGATCTTCTGATTTCCATGAGTAATTTGTATATCTAAAGTGTAAAATACTCAACTGGAGCATAATAAGCACCATTTTCCCATGAAAAAAAATCTCTCACTGTGAAATGATCTATCATTGCTTCATATCTCATTTGTCAAACACAACATTTAATCATAACAAAAGTTAAGCAATTTTTCAAACTTGCATTAATCAACTGTAGAAGAAAGACTGGCCACTTTGCACAGATATAAAAAGTAGTTTTTCAAGTGACATGACTAATCAAGTGCTTTTCCTTCCGACTGCCCAGCGCTACACCCAAGTCTGAACTTCAGAACCTCCACTAAATGAAATGCAGCACTCAAAAGGCAGCTTATGAAAACATCTGTAAAGAAAAAACCAAAATATCTCAATTTACATTTAAGAAAGGTTACAAAAATAAACTCCCAACAATCAGGGAATTGACAGTTTAAAGACTTCCAGACTTCACTACCACAAAATTCTCCTTTATTAATCATCATCCCTTGAAGTTTCCATGGCCTACATTCTTTTCAAGCCTCTGATGCTGTGAACACTTGCAAATCTGCTTAATACTCCTTGAAAAAAGAATACAATAAAACAAGTGTGACTAAGCATAATAACTGAGGATTTGCTGAATGAAGATGCCAGTCAATATTTTCTCTACATAAAAGTCCACTGGTAACATTAACTTCAGCACACCTTGGAGTATTCCCTTGCTACTTGAACTGGCCAGTTCATGGAATACCCTGAGCTGGAAGGGACCCACAGGGATCCAAGTCCAGCTCCTGAGTTATCTATTATTGTCTGGGAATGAGATTTTGGGGTTATACCTGATGATTCTTCAGGAGGCCACAGAGCCAGGCAAGGAGGACAACCAAAGGAACAGCTCAGCTTCCAGGGAGGGAACTGTGAGGCCTCCTCAACTTGAAAACTAAAAACCAAAGGGATACAACACCTACCCCTAGAGCTGGGTACAGCATCATTCATGAGAAGGGTTATCCATCACCTTTCCCAACGGAAGAGAAGTGGCTAAAAAATTATATTACCATGATCACAGCTAAAAATCAGCAAGGCCTTTTAATCAACGAGAAAGAAATTCTCGTACACAAGACCCTGAAGCAGATGTTCTGGGAAGGGGTGGTTAAGTACCTGTGGACACCTCCCTGCACAGCGCTGATGGCTCCCAGGGGGACAAAGCCAAACCCAGCAACCCAGTGGTGGGATCAACACTTGATCATTGAGTCAGTTAGGCTGGAAAACACCTTTATGATCGTGAAGTCCAGCCACAAACCTCACATTGCCAAGTCCACCGCTAAACCATGTCCCTAAGTGTACACTAAATACTCAATTTCTGTGTCTGTGTAGGGGTTCTCAATTTAAACACACAAAATTGCTGAATGAAGCCATGTGCCAGTCTCTCTCTTCTGCCCATAACTTTCCTCCACATCTTCAGTCTCAGCAGTTTGTCTCTACTTACACAAAACACACCTGCTGATACGAAGCAACTACACTTACCTGGGATAATTTTCCAGCCTGGCAAGTTTGGTAATAAAACGATCATTCTTGAACTCTTTAGATGCTACTGAATAGTCTGCACCTAGGAAGTGTTTGAATTTTTAATAAAAACCTTCAAAATATAGCGATAAATCTCCCTACAGCCAAACACCTTCAGCTTGTCAATGCAATCCCACCGACAGGCCCCTCGTGAAAACAAAACGAGAACAAAAACCAGGTAAATATTTATGAACACTTTCAACCCTTTGGAGACTCCGGAGCAGAACACCACGAAGGGATAACGCGCACGGTGCTGGGGGAGAGAGGGGAATAAAACGGAGCGTTTTCGCATTTATTTGCCTAAAACTTTTCCCTGGAGTGAAAACGGCCCCGTCGGGGGCTGAGAGGAGCCAGGACACCCCGGGACCCGCTCCCTGCCCACCGGCGGAACCCCCGCCGGGGCCGCTGCTCACCCCAGGTCGCGGCTGACGGAGTGCAGGCTCTCCTGGAAGGCGGCCACGAAGCCCTTCTCGCGGCCCTCCAGAGTCTCCTTGTTGCGCATCCCATCCTTGAGGCAGTCGAAGACCCTGGTGACGCTGGAGCGCAGCGCCTGGATGGCGGCGATGGCCTGGGAAAACGCCTCCAGGTTCACACCGGGGCTCAGCGCCCCGTCCGCCATCTTGGCCGGCGCCACCGGCCCCGCCGCACCGCCGCGGTGCACGCTGGGAAATGTAGTCCGGGCGTGTGTGAGGGGGCCCTGTTGATCGCCACGAAGCGGTTTTTTAGAAACATTTCTCTTCTTTTCCTGGGCCACTTACGTCAACAATCACGGAGTCGGCAAGGTTGGAAGAGATCTGTGAAATCATGCGATTAGCTCAGTTGGATAGAGCATGGTGCTAATAACACCAAGGTTGTGGGTTCATGTGTGGGTTATTTACTGGAGAGTTGGACTCGATGATCCTTGTGTGTTCCTTTCAGCTCAGAATATTCTGTGAATCTGTAAATCATCAATTCTAACCATCCACCCAGCACTACTACCATTACCCTAAACCACATTGCCCAGTACTATGTACAGATACCTGGAATCACAAAATTACAGAATCATAGAATCACAAAATATCCTGAGTTGGAAGGAACCCAAGGATCATCAAGTCCAGCCCCTGGCCCTGCATGGACACTCCAACAATCCCGGCATGTCCCTGTTATCCAAAGGCTCCTGGAGCTCTGGCAGCCTTGGGGCTGTGCCCATTCCCTGGGGAGCCTGGGCAGTGCCCCACCTCACTCTGGGGGGAAAACCTTTTCCTAAATCCAATCTAAACCTTCCCTGACACAGCTCCACATCATTCCTTCAGGTCCTGTCACTGGTCACCAGAGAGAAGCAATCGGTGTCTGCACCTCCATTTCCCCCCTTGTGGAAGCAGCAGACCACAATGAGGCATTTGTAGGGTTTATTCTCTCCCTTGGATGCTCTATGGATCTGCAGGGTGTTTCCCAGGCATAGAACCAGAAATAAAACTATTTGGAATGGGAAACAAGGGCCCCAGTCCTGCTGCAATAATTGGACTGAGCTTGATGTGGGCAAGAGCACTTCCATCATCCTGGTGCTCCTGGGGAGACTGGAGATGTCCAGGTCCGTGTTATAGTTCCTGTCTTAGTGATGGAGCCACCTGGGGCAGTGAAAGGTGTCCCTGCCCATGGCAGGGGGTGAAATGAGATGACCTCTAAGACCCCTTCTAACCCAAACCAGCCTGTGATTCTGTGTTTCTATATTTCAGTTGTGTTTACTGCTGAAAGAAGGCCCTCATTACCCAGCCTTTGCAAAGCACTGCAACATTCAGGAGTGCTTTCACAGCAGTAAACAGTGCTGGTTTGATTTTGTAGGAGCTGCTTATGTTTCCTATGCCACTGCCAGCTCTTTTCACCCTCAGAGCACAGCTAAATAAATAGAGGTAAAGTAAATGAAGCACTGCACAGGCCAATAATCGCCCCACACAGAGTAAACTGCAGCACAGGGATGGGTCTTTTGTTTTCTCAGCTTCTAAAGTAAATAACAACCCCTTTCATAAAGGTATTAATTAAATTCAGTAAGCAAAATCCACACAGATCCTTTAGCCATGGGTGATTTTTTTTGGTATGTAAAATGGAAATGAATACGACAAGGAACAGCTGAGGTGTCAGTGGCCAAGTGAAGCGAAGCTCCACTCAGTGACACTTTTCTGTCTGTCAAGTGATGGATTCTGAAAATTGTATCCAATCAATTAAATGTTCTCAGAACACCATGTGAGGTATTGGAAAGTGAAACCCTATTACTTAGCATGAAGAATGAGAAAATGAAAGGGCTGTGGTTCCTCTTCTCTTGAGCTTAGGGATGCTGTTCCATCCAAGCACTGGGGTAAAGCAAACCTGGAAGCAATATAGGCTGAAGCAATGGAGTTCAGCCTACACAGCCAGTGAAATACAGAGCAGTGTGCTTCAAAGAATCAGCAATGGACTGGGCACACTTAGTAAGGCAAATAGGAACAAGTTAGGAATAGTTCTTTTTGTTAAAAAATACTGAATCAAAGAAAAGCAGCCAGAGGCAGAAAGGACAGGACTATCTCAGCCAGACCAGCAGCCTAAAGTGGTTATGGATCTGTAATGCTAGTTATTTTAAACATAAAATACCTCTCTTTGGACTAAAATAGATTGGTCAAGGAGGTATTGTGTTACAAGGGAATACTTGCAGGCTGAGAGATCACTCCCGCATGGCATTATTTTTTTTCCTTCCCACTACAAAGTTCAGACTCTCTGTGCACATTGCAGATGTCTGTAACTTATTTTATGTGTTATCACTTGGACATGGATTATTCTTTTCCATTTAATAGTTGCTATTTTAAAATATATATTTTTACATGTCAATATTGCACTTATTTTCATTATCTCCAAGAGCCCTGTCATTGTGATGCCCAAATGCAAGGAGTTCTGATTTCACATCCTACCTGGAACAGTAGAAGAGGTTTGGCAGTCGTTTCACTATTTTTAAACAAACGACGAAACAGTGGCCTAAAAACAAACCCATAAATATATAAGAAATAATTTGGAGCTTGCCCCTATAGACCAAAGTGCACCGCATAGCTTTGCCTTAGAAACTCAAAGGAGGGCATTCACAATTTTTTGCTCCAGGGATCTGCTTTTTCTTGCATAAATGAGGAGCCAAGTCCTCCTGAACAGACAACAGGCAATTCAGAGCACTCAGAGCTCCACTGACTCCGTGGGGAGTTAAGGCAGGCACTGCTTCAACAGATAATGGCTGAAGAAGAGAGCAGGAGCTCCTTTTCCTCTTGTTATTCCTCCTCCTGTTTTGCCACATCTAGAAGGGAAAGGCTGCATCATTTTGTGTGCTCATTTGTAGGGCATTGCCGTGCCGATGTTGCTCGTTTCTTTTAAGCAAAACTCCTTAAATGGCAGCTTGCCCAAGCCAAGGCAGTGTGTTCACTTCATCTTCATTATAGGTGCATTGTAAGGGGGCATTATGGAGAGAAAATATGTGGAACTGGGATATCTCCAAGGTACTGATAAAAATCTTCTTGCCTTAAAATCATTAATAAAACATAAAAGCAAGAATCCAGCTGATGTTCGGAACATCTAAAAATCTTATTATCTGACAGCTGTTGAGTGGGCTCCTGCAAAATTATCTGGGTGGCTCAATACGGGCAGGTTTCCACACCTGAGCAAGCAGCAGAACTGGTATCTTTTATTCTCTCCATCAGAAGTTCAAGGACCTGGTGATCTCCCACAAAAAAAAAAAAAACAAACCACCACATTTAAAGCATAAGGGGTAAATCCACATGGCACAACACAGTGTCATGTGGAGAGGTGCAAACAGCAGCCCTGCTCCCTCAGTGCAGCATCCTGCCCACACTAATTAACCCTGTGTCTCAGCCTGGCTAATTAGCTGTGGCAGACCCCTGTGCTAACACGGTGATGCTCCAGCCAGCTCGGTTCTCCCCATCACTGCTGCTCCATGCCGAGCAGAGACACCACGAGATGGGAGAGGGAAAGCTGCTCTGAGCTGCCAGTTCTGGATCTGTTCTGTGCTTAAAGAGAGAATTTCATTTTGGGTGCTGTCAGTCTTGGAACGTACATAAGCTCTGAAGTCACTTGGAGAGAAGGGAGGGGTAAAAAGTAACAATCCGGCCTGGCATCACATGCAGCAAGAGAAGCTCACTTCCCTTCTCAAGCAGAAGCTTGACTGGGGGAGTGTGTGATTAAGATGAACATTTCACAGCAAAGTATGTTACTCAAATTGCAGCTACTAAGAACCACGTGGGCTGTAATTAATCAGCAACATCAAAGCAAAGGGATGACTTCAGAATCCTTGCAGAGGTACTGTAAACAATTTGTTAGAGAAGAAAGTGTCCAATGAGAAATGCGTTCTCATTTAAGAGAAATTAATTTTGTTGTCAGGAGAGACAATTAATGGCCACTATTGGGTTTCAAAGCAAGTGCAGATAATCTCTCACAAAATGTCTGAACAAGGCTCAATATTTGAAATAACTTATAACATAAGAAATTATCTTTATCTTCCTCTGACAGAGATAAACGCTGATATTTATTCTATGGCAAGCTGGACTGATATTCATCACCAGAACCTCTTCATTTCTTTATACTTCATTGCTACATTCTCGACAGCACTTCAGATAAATATAATAAACTGATTTTGTTGTTGTTGTTGTTGTTCAAATAATTGTGATGCTCAATAATGCAATTGGCAAGATGTTCTTGCTATTTTTACATTCCTATTAATTTCTTTCAGGTTTTCAGTCTTCAGTCAGCCACAGAGTTTACTACACGATGCATTATTGAAACAGAAGAGAAGCTGAGGGGTTATCGACTCATGTTTGAGGCTTCTGCCAAGAGAAGGGAATGAGTCCTGCCTCTCTTTAGAGAAGGCTGAAATGGCAAGACATTTTCAGATGTGGAAGAGACTTGCTCTTCAGTGCTATTTCTTTCCTATTGTTCCCTGAATCAGAATCCCCCACTATATCCAACAATAGTGAGCAAAAACCTTATCTGAACACTCCTGCCAGAAGAAACAGCGAAATAATGAACTGAGCTGACAATGATGTAGTTATCATCAGATTTCCTGTGGGATGAATAGAGTTAGCTTCCTATTGTTTCATGCTCTCAGGCGACCAGGCTCATATTCAAAAGGATCTTCTCCCACATCATGGTGGATGGAAAACAGACCTGGAGGCCTCTCTGTCCCCTTAGGGGCTCTCTGTAACTGTAGCAACTACAATTTTCGGGTGGCTATTCAGTAATCCAGAGTGCTTTCTTTCAGTTTATGGTTATAAAGTGTCCCCATGACACACAGAGGATCCAGATTTTTCTGCAGAACCACCAAGGGCTGTCTGGGTTATGACTCTTCGATTCCCTCTTGCCTGATGAAACTGGCACTCTTGATATCAGTTTTAAGAAAATTGAAAGAGATCTGCTGTTGTGTTGTGCTGCTTCTGGAACTTGGTTCCTTTGAGACGTCAACTTAACACCTTATTCCTGCACCGAATTTACATGAGAAGTGTAAAGCGAAATACAAAAAGTAAACCATACCCAGCAAAACTCATGGTGTTATTTTATGCAGGAGGAATTCTGTCCCAAAATATGTCAAATTTTACTTGCAAAAATAAAAGGCTGCTGTTTTATTCTGTATGTGTGCAATCTGCAGAGAACGCAGTTACTTCTTTCCTTTAAACATTCAGTGATCAAATGGGGAATCTGCTGTAAAACCGAATGGGAAGAAAGTACCATTATTTAAAGGCTACAGAACTGCTTAAAATTAGAGCTGTGAAGGCACCAAAAAATACCAGAAATCACAGATGGTTTGCAGATAAATTCACATTGCATTTAGTCCACTCAACATCTAAAAAAAACCCCTATGCTTTTGCCATGCTTTTCAGTCTATCTGTTGATGCCTGAAAAACCCCTATGCTTTTGCCGTGCTTTTCAGTCTATCTGTTGATGCCTGCTCAAAACGTACTTTCTTTAAATTGGGCTTTGAGTCGTGTTCTGTTGCCCTACACAGTCAGATCCCAGTCATTTTGAAAAATCTGCACAAATATGTATTTTAAACGATGTTGTTAAAATTTAATATATTCTGCATATTTGCAAAATCACAACTATCCTGAGCAGGTTAAATAAGACATTAGCACGGATGAAATATTAGCAAGAACAGACAAGTAGCTCTGCAATATGCAAGTGGCTGAGACAGAATGACCCAGTTGTTTCTTCTTGTCTATAATGATGATTCTGCAGTATTAGAGTCAGTTAAGCATTGTTTTCCCCACCCAAACACTGCAGGATCAGGCTTTTACATAATTCTGGGATATTTGTGTATTCTGTAATTTAACTAGTTAAAGCCTATTGTTTTTGTTTGGTTTTTTCTTTTAATGCCTGGGCCGCATTTTCAAATGCTGTCTCTTGTCCCCTGGGTTTTCTCTCTGATACTGGCTTGCTTTGGGGAAAATTCCACTTCCATTATCATGAAAGATCAGAATTTGGCACAATCATTCCAGCCTCACTGCCTAGCAGCAGTCAGCAGAATTTGTTGAATACATAATGCTCCATTCTCCTCCTTATCAGGTTCTTGCGGAGGGATTTTGCAGCAGGCGAGGGGAAGCTTGGAGCATGAGGGTCGTTCAATACCTGCTTGAGACATCCAAGAGATCTTGCTCTTTGCTGCACAGGCACGGGGAAGTTTTAGATGGCACTGTACCTACTGTTAAGAGAGTAAATATGATGGAGTTCAAGGTACAGTATATGGTGTTTCTTCTTGCCAGGAGCAAACTCTCACCTGCAGCCTGGAATAGCCGAGGCTGCTTTCCCCCCCGGCTCGTTAAAAAGCCTGACACACTAAAAATCTGAGACAAGGTCAGAGAGTTCTCAAGTCCCTGATGAGTAAATATTATTTGTGCAAAGTGTAATCTCAGGACAATAAGGCCTGACACAAACCAGATTCAGGCATGTGTTTGGCAGTCCTCAGCTTTATTCCTTCTAAATACAAATGCAGCATGCCAAGCAACAATCCTCTAACTCCTGAGCTTAGCTTTCCCCATTCCACCAGCCACTTGCCAAGAGTCATTTGCTCCAGTACTTCTCACAAAAGCCAAGCTACTTCTCATAACTCTCCATCCTAATTAAGCTACTTGCTGGCTTTTATAATCACCTCTTCATACACCAATCAATCTCAGCAGGATTTTTAACAGATGAAACTTGGCTGATTTCCCCTTAAAGCACTAACCATCCTGGAACAATAAGGTTGGGTTTTTTACTCTTTACTGCTTTTCTTGGAGGCCCCTTTTCTTCTCCACCTGTCAAAAGGGGAGGCCAACAACAAAAATAAATATAGTCAAGTATGCTTGGGGCCAAATGAGGGCATGGAAACCGGCTGTTTTCCAGACAAGTCAAGCAGCTCTAGCAACAGCACAGACCAGTATTTTCTTCAGGCTATTCCACACTCACTATTGGTCATCAACCCATCAAAGAGGACAGACAGCCAAATTTTTTAACAGATATCCAGACAAAACAGGCAGAATAAAGCAAAGTTCTGGGATATTCAGAACTTAAGCATCTCAGAAATTCAGTACTTCATCTTGACCTTTACTCAAAAGAGCAGCTTGAACTAAACTTGGAGTAGATACAAAGGGAGTTTTCAATCAATGAGCCCTTCTACAGCACAGCTGCCTGCTTCAAGACCCTACTCTGGAATCTGCAGGGTATCTAAACACAGCTCAGTTCACAGAGTCTACAACCAAGAGAGCATTGCCTCTGGAGGGGGTTTTGTGTGGAACACACATATCCAAAAAGTGCACAGAGCATCCCTGAGTCGCTGCAGCACGCAACATGTTACCAGGAGCCAACTGAAACTGCTCAAATTGCCACTGGACTGGATTTACCCAGAAGCTTCTAAGCCCTCAGACACTGTAATGGAAAACATCCCACATGGAGCGAAAATAAAAGTTGACCAATTTGATGTCGAAGGTAGTAGAGTGTTCCTTGCTGTCTCATAATGAAAGGGACATCAACACTTGGAGATAGCAGAGGCACCAGATGATGTGGAAACACACTGGCTTCAAACAAAAACCTGGCTTCCTTTTGTCAGGACAGAACTGGAGCAGATGCCCTCACAGTGGGGCCACAGAGCTTCCAGCACCTCCAGCCAGGGTCAGCCCTTTTGGGTCCTGCCCCGCCGAGAGCAGCAAACCCAAAAGCCACACGCAGGACTGTGCGCTGTCAGTGCCCACACCTCTGTGCCAGCTGACAGTGTCCACAGGGTTGGGATCTGTGGCGTGGGCAGTGGATGCAGAATGGATTGGATTGTTTCCAAAGGCTATTATCCGACAAAGACTTTGCTTTATGCTTGGGCCAATATGGTAAACTGCATCCAGTTAGCTCAGGGAAAGGTCAGACATATTTTAAAGTAAAGAAAGGCCATCTCTGGCAGGTGTATCCAATTCAGAGAGATATATTATCCCCAAAGGAACATGAGAAAAAAAATAATCCTTATTTATTTTATTTCTGCATATTCCACTTAGAGTTACCCTGGTGCATTCATGATTTGGAATTGAGCAACGTTTTCAAGCAGATTCCAGCCAGTCTTTCCTAAAATGAGACATAGGTTGTCTAAACAGACAATCACTTACTGGAATTTGCAGATCTAATTCCGTACTTCAGTATTAAAGGCCTCCAAAAAAAGTTACATCCATCTTCCCTCTTATAAAAAAAAAAGAAAAAAAAGAAAGGTTTTCCTTCTATCTAGAGATTATTTAGTGCTCTGTTATTGACACTGCTTCTATTGAAAGATTTAAAGATAAAAATGCAGTGTATTCAAGTAGTGATCATTTTTCATCGTCACTTAGTGACAGAGCAGCCTGTAGTCAATTCCAACAGATTTATCTTTTCTACTATTGATCCTGTGTGGGGCTGAGCTGTGCGCAGGGACTTGCCTGTGGCACTTCAGAACTGCTGCAAGAAATGCAAAAGGAGTGGACAAGAGAGGTGCCAAGAAGTCTTGTTTTCATTCTCAAGCTGTTGAATTATTTCCCTCTAAGTGGTGAGACAGGCTGCTAGAAGATAACTTGTGTGTAGACACATGGCACTTCCTGATGGACAAAGGGAACAGCCCATAAATGCTATTTCCCCATGTAGCTCAGTCTACCTGGTATTCCAGAGCCGGCTTCAAAATGTTGGATGCAAATCAAAACTTCAGGTACCGGAGGGACAGATGTTTTGTGAAAAGCAGGAACTGCCAGTCAGGTCCCTAAAGCAAACCTCCCATGACCTCCCGTGGTGAAGATGCTCTCTTGTGCTCTCAGGAGGATTCCCATCACGTCATGGAAAGAGTCTTTCTGCTTTTTTGAAGCCCAAAGAGAATGGAAAGTATTATCCTGAGACTTTGGAGCACTCCAGCCTCCAAAGTTCCATGACCAATTTTTATACTTAAGACACAGAGATTAATTCTGGTCACTTTCTGAGTCTAGAGTAAAGCTGAAGGGGAAAATAACAACAAAACATTTAGATGCAAGGTAGAACCTGCATCTTCTCGAACAGTTCAATACTGGATCCCAGACTATCTACTATTTAAAACAGAGCCAGACTTCTATATATGCTCTTCTTCACTTAAGCCAAATACATCAGTAAATGCTGATACAGAGGCTGTGAATTTGATGGCTGAATAATGTTTGAATCCTTCAGAGACCAAGAAAGCTTTCTCCAGAAGCTGTCATGCACCTCCTGATGGATCATAGCTCACAAACCATAAAGGCACTTACTGCTGGGAGCAGGCAGAACCAGATCTCCAGCTTCCCACAGCAGCTGCTCTGTTATGGAGCTAAAAGGTGCTTTTGGGCTTGTTTCCCTTAGCAGGTACTGGCTGAAATGTGACCCAGACACCTGTAAACTTCCTATATATCAGGTGTAAGTTTAAAATATAAGCTGGAAAAGAGGCCCACAAAGAACTTAACTGAATGAACAGACAACGGTGCCTCTGTGCTATTTGCAGCTTTCTCATTCTGCTGATGCCATTTATCCACAGTTCCCACCGTGACTTTGGATCTGTTTTTTAGATATTTCCCACATGGGTTAGGAAATGGAGACACAAGCACTGGCTTGAACAAGGAGAGCTGTTCTAGTCCTTGTGGCTGGGGACACCCAGCAGATTGATTCAGACCCCCAAACATTGCAACTGCAGGAACTACATCAAGATGAAAACCACAGACTGTATTCTGGAGGCAATGACCTAACCAAAGCCAAGCAAACTGTACAAATGAAACATATTCAGGTTCACCTCATGTATGCACTTGACAATGTTCCAGCCCTTCTCTCCTTCCTCGTTCATCATGAGCTTCTGAGGTTCATTTTCTAATCGCTTCTGTGAAAGAAGTTCTTCAACAGAGACCTAATCTCGCACTCCTCTGCAGCTCTGGCTGCCTTGTCATTTCCTGATCCAAACCCTTTTGATTAATCATCTCTGAACAGGTCTATCAGTCTGTTCTGAAGCCTGCACACAGGAACATACATGTTCAGCAGATATTTCCTCCGTTACTGCTACGCTATTTTGGAGAAACTGTTCCAAACTGTGCCAGCTAACTCTTGCTATTTGCAGACATGGGAGATGGGATTCTAAGCCATGAGCATTTGCCAAGGTAGCTATATGGGTATACTAGCAAAAGGATATTTCTCCTACTGTATAGCTCATTCCTGCTCTTCAAATAAACTGTACAAGTAGAAAGACTTCCACTGCCTCAGCAGAAGGGTTTTGCTGATGGATAATTTCACCTATTTCATTGCAAACCAATGTAGCAATGATAATGCAGCTTTTGACTAGTATTCACAGCTGCCAGAGAAGGAATATGATCACTGCCTTAAAGAATAAAAAGTGGCTTCATTTTGTCCCCCCAAATAACCTGCATCTTAGATCCATTCTGAATTCTTTCTCTTGCAAAGCTTTCCTACACAGAGAACAACATTAAACAAATTAGCAAATTAGTCTCTCTGCAAGAGCCAGGTCATATTTCATCATTAGAGAAGGAGCCTGATTTTAGTTGGGTGAAAATAAATCCACAGTAACACCATTTGCTATCATTCATGTCTCAACACTTCCCCTCAAAATAGTTTCATTTTGTTATATTTAATGCTTCGGCATTACATCTTAAAATAATGCCAATAATTACAAATCTCGCTGTTTTATTTTAGGCACTGTTCTCCTGAAGTGACAGAAGCACACCGATTGAAAATGTTGCTGAAAGATTGCTGGAAGAGAGGAAAAACACATCCAAGCTTTGCCTAAGTGGTAAAAAGGAAAGAGATGATCTTTGGACACAGGAGAAGGAGATAGAAAAGTTTGTAATATTCGTCATTTGCTTAAAGGCTGAAGAGGATTTTGGGACAGCAAACGGAAGCACTGCAGTGTCGTGGGTTCGTGGTGCAATATTTTGGTCCTCGTGGGATGTTACACTGCAATATTGAAATGAAGGATCATCCTCTGAAGTCTGCAATCTGGTGCCCCTCTCTGGCTGTCATACCCAATTCTAGGCAGAAGAAACCCAATAAGGGATATTGATCAAACTGTCTGATGTGTCAGTTAAAAAATAGCCCTTCATATGTAAACAAAAAAAACTATGCAGAGCAAAAAAGTAATAAATTCAAAAACCTCCTCTTCTTCAAGTTATTAAAGCTCTTTCTGCTGCTATACAATGAGAATCTTTGTATAAGTTTTATGAGCTCTATCACTGATCTATTCATTTTCTAATGCCTGAAAAATTACAGATCTTCTGCCTATTGAATGAAAAAGCAAAGCCCTTTACAAGCCTATTAGGAAAACAATATTTACAACAAAGCACCAAGGAAAACTCTCCCATTAAATTTTACAGCAATTTCCTTGGAAGAGTCCTTTCCACTGAGAACAGCTGGACTTAATTGCACATGAGCTGACTGAAGGAAGTACATCTGATTGCAGATGTAATAAAATTCATGCTTGACACCTTAATTTTTTAAAATATATATTGGCCACCATCAAATCACTGCATCTGCTGGTTTGCAGGCTGAATCTATCAAAGTTTTGGCAGCAGAACAGACAGGGAACGGAAAAGCTTGTGGAGGCCTTCAAAGCTTGGTGCTTAAGACACAGCTTTTTAATGCTATTGATTCCTAACAATCAATATTTTTTTCAATAAGAAGGTCTCATATTACCCCTTTTCCCAACCACCCTTCACAATGAACTTAGTTCGGATGAAAAAGCACTTAATGGCTTTCTTTTGAGATTTTTTTTTCCATGTTCATTGCAGTCTCTTCTCCCTCACAAATTTCACCTTGCTCAGCCCTTCTGGTTGATGCTACATGGTTTGTGGAGTGGTTGACCAGATGTTTTCCAGCATAACAACCTGCCATGAGGTTAAGCTTTGACCCAGAAGAGCTAATTTCTTTCAAATAAAAGACATTGCAACCACATCAACCTCTAGCCTTTATTTGCTTAGAATCTACCATAAAATCAAAGAGCTTGTTCTTCTTCCTCATCCCTGTTGAAATCCTGTGGATAATTTAATTCTCAATGAGGTTCACACACAAGGTTTTAAAGTACCTTTTTACCATTAAATTCGAACCAAATAAGTAATTTCTGCTAGGAATTTCTTACTGTGACTTTTCAAAAAGTAGGGTTGGTCATCTTCTGTTGAGCATCACGAGGGTGTGGAAATTGCTTAGAGAGAGAACAGGGGGAGTAGGAACTGTGCTTGCTGCCACTTGAGATTGCCCAGGAACTGAGTTGCATTGCTGACTAATTGCAGGCAAATTGCTTCTGCTGGAATGTACTGAGTGAAGAGCAGCAGCAGTGCTTGCCTGGAGAGCAGAAAGTTTAACAAGGATGGAATAAACACTAAATGCTGTCTGAATCCTCCTGCAGTGGGGGTATGTAACCCCTTCCCCCTTCAGTCTGTGATATGGGAGTGTGGGATACCCCTCCCATTTGCCCGGTTATTCCATTTTCTGCTGAAGAAAATATTGGGATACTCCTCCAACTCTTTCCTGTCTCCTGACCTAACAGGATTATTCCTGGATAGAAACATACATTTCTGTGAAAGGAAAATAGTTATGTTTCATCCCTGTGTTGTGAGCTGAAGCTGATAATCAGGACTCATTACAAACAGAGGCTGCTTCTCATGCCTGGGGGTTTTTTGTTTGCAGAGTAACACTGCGTGGGCATCCCAACACTTCAAAACCAACCTGCTGCTCCTCAGGTACCTAGCATGCCACTAATAACAGCTTCATGAATGTTGCAGAATCTATAATAAGAAACTTAATTTTTTTT
The DNA here is from genome assembly GCA_013400495.1 of Nicator chloris. Taxonomy (NCBI): domain Eukaryota; kingdom Metazoa; phylum Chordata; class Aves; order Passeriformes; family Pycnonotidae; genus Nicator; species Nicator chloris. The sequence goes on from WAAE01003014.1 coordinate 26,700, forward strand.
AAAGGAGTAGCATTCACTGCTTGTCTCTGTAAGTGGCTGTTTAACCAGGCCTGCCAAACATTGGAGATGTACACACAACTGCATTTTAATCAACCACAAAAACACTCTGTAGCATAAGTAGTTAGGCAGCTATGCCCACAAGAGCACAGGTAAGTGGGCTAGTAAATATTTAATCAACTATTGTTGCATGGGATGGTAAACATGAATATTTAGTATAATATTTACTTACATTTATATCCCATGTTTAGAATAATATTATGTTTAAGGACAAGTATACATTCAGATGTTTGGTCTGGTAATACTACTCATAGATACCTGCTTAGGTAAGTTATTTAAACACTGTCATGGTGCAGGCAAGAAAAGGAAAGGATTTGTTTATAAGATATAGACACAGGCACACAGCTATAAACATATTTAGTTTTCTTTGTGGAGTAATTGCACTGTGACAAACAAATGCAATGTACACATCAGCATCTCTTTGCAAGGTGGTAGATGTTGGGCTTTTAACATCAGACCTGTCACCTGGCAGGGAATGACCTTGGGGGTTGCATTACAAAATGCTGGACTGGCACGAGGGCAGTTTTCCAATGATCACAGCATGAAGTGCAAATATCACACCCCAAGGCACAGCCCCAAGCACAGAGAGACCTCATGCCTTTCTTAGAGAGTAAAATGGCAGGGCTGGTGATTCTTCAGAGAAATGCAGGATCCAATCACTCCAAAGGAAAAAATTGCTTACCAAAAGCCCTGGGAATGCACCAGCTCCCTGGCAGGACTGCAACTCATCCTCCATCAGGCTGGCTTTTCCCTCCATCCTGAAATAGAGGTGGCATCCAGCTTCACACATTAATATTTACTGCAGTTTGCAGTGCAGCTATAGTCCTATCTCAGAGCTGACTCTGTTATAGAAAAGACCTGCATTATAGCAAGAGGTGGCCCTTTACAGGGATTTGGGTTTTCTGCCTGATAACACATTTTGGACTACTGAGTCTCTACATACATTGAAAATTTCCTGTTACAGCCACCTTGCATGATGACAGACAGCCTTTCTCTTCAGCTGGGGGCCTTCTGAAAGGGTTCCTTAAGGTCTTTTTTTAATTTATGAACTAAATGAGACTTGTAAAATATACATCTGTATGTGGATGTGCAGGCTTGGGTACTGATTAGTGCCATTTATATTGGACCCCTGACCAAAGCCACATCATCAGCTTGACCAGAATATTTTGCGCCAAACTAGAGAAGTCATCTGAGGAGCAGTAAAGCAGTAAAAAGCATTTAATCACTACTTCATGGGCTTACAGATGGCCCATGTTATTCAGGACGGGTTTCACAACCATGACCTCGGGGAGATGTGGCGTGGCAGTGGGTCTGCTCTTAGGGGATACAAGTTGTCTGTTGTACAAACAACATTGTCACTGCTGATATCTCTGCCAGAAGGACCTGCCAGAAGGACCTGTGTGCAGCCCTGGGGTTTGTTGCTTTTTTCCTTAGCATGCACTGCCTTTTTAGCAATATGCCTGCTGAATATTAACCACCCTAACGATCCCAGCGCAGCTCCACAGCACTGCTGCTGCCTTTAGTTCTGGCTGAAGTGATTTTCTGCTTTTGTAGCAGTTTCAGTAGAGGGGCCAAGGACTGGCAGAACTACAGCAGCTGAGCAACCTTCCTCCTCTTCGCAGGCAGCTCACAGCCAGGCACCAGTGCTGACGCACAGGGCAAAGAGATGCTCTGTCCTCTCAGGCTTTTTTGACAAGGGCATGTGGTAGTAGGACAAGGGGGAATGGCTTTAAACTAGAAGAGAGTAGGTTTAGATTAGATACTAGGAGGAAACTCTTCCCTGTGAGGGTGGTGAGGCCCTGGCACAGGTTGCCCACAGAAGCTGTGGCTGCCCCAGCCTTGGAAGTGTTCAAGGCCAGGTTGGAGCAGCCTGGTTGAGTGGAAGGTGTCCTTGCCCGTGGCAGGGGGTTGACATGAGATGATCTTTAAGGTCTCTTCCAACCCAAATCACTCTATGACTATGACTCTATGACCTCCACACCCTCCACTGGTTGCAGCTGGACTGGCTGATGTGGTGGCTGTGTTTGGGTGCCCACCACTGCTCTCCCCTCTGTCTACCAGCCTGGCTGGGTTACTGGGGGTGAGGGCATCCAGGGGAACTGACCCAGCCAAGACCCTCCCAAAACAGGGTCTGCTCTCTCTCTGACCTGCCCCAGCCTCTCTGCAGACACACTTCATTTCTCATTGACTGCCTGGTAGCATTGTGCCTGACTTCATTGAGAGGCTTTTAAAATCTTCAGTTTTGCTATTAGTATTGATTAGCTTTGTCCTCTTAGCAGGCTATTCTGGTTTTTTTTTTGGTGTGTGTTTCCTGGCTTGTTGCATCATCAGGTTCTATATTGCTCTTTAGGGTCCTTTGCATGGATTTATAAGTGTGAATACAGCCGGGGACAGCTCTGGGAAGAGATGCTAACCCTCTGAACAACCACCCCCAACCCCCCAAGGCCATCTTTCAGTGTTTAGGGGACAATTCACAATGAGAAAGAAGACAAACAATCTGGTCATTGCATCTCGGCAAAAAGGAAAACAAAAAAAAAAAAAAAAAAGGAGAAGAAAAAGGGAAAAGAGGGAGAGTTGCTCTTCCAAAGGGAGAGAATGAGTATTCAGTAACTTAGTGAGCCAATGCACCAACTTCATTCCTGCAGCCACGGGTTCTGAGCTTAAAAATACAGGAGTAGTAATTAATAGTTTGCACTTACATAGCATTTTTGCAGATTAACCTCTCCACCAAAATTTCACCTAAATCTAAATGCAGCCATTTCTGGAGTGGAAAATAGTGGGCGTTTAATAATGCATAGAAACACCATGCAAGAAATCAAGTCAGGAATACTATACAGATATAAAAATGCAGGGGCAACATTCATAGTGAGAGAACTCAGCTACTCGAGCTGAAATTGCTTTGTCCTGTCCAGCTAATAACCTGCCTTACAAAGTAGTTGCTGAATTGTTAAAATATTACAAGTAGGTGCTACAAGTACACTTCAGTTCCATATCTCATCTTACAGCCAGCATCTCCCAGAGCGTGGTGCCTCCAATCAAATCCCCCTGCACGAATCTGATATTTATTCTGAGGAAACAGAGCTTCTGAGCCACCCAAACAATGTTTTGCAGCACAGAAAGTTTCCATTGACATCTGTCCTCCAGCCACTGACCCAGCACTCCTGGAAATTGTGAGAACAGCAAATATCACTTTGCAAGGTGATGCAATCACCTAAATGGGTGCAGCCCATTGATTAGGTGGCCTCATCCACTGGGAATGCATCCATTGCACAATTTAGCTTGGATGTCAGAGAGGTACTGCAGGCAAGAGAGCTGCCTCAGAAACTGATGGTAGTTCTTCTGCTTTCCCTATTGCTAGAAAGTCTTCCTTGCCATCTCTGTTCTTCATTCAACATCCCCAGTCCTCAGCATTGTTTGGCATTGGTTGGTTGTCCAATGGAATGGGGATCAGGAGTCATTTTTAGCCTCTTCCTTGGGTGCTTGTGCCTGGGGTTTGATGTTGAGCTGCCTCTTCCCCATCAGCTCAGCTCACCCCCGTGCCTGTTACTGCAGACCATGAGCTCTCCAGCAGCACACACCTCATCCTCCTGCTGCATGGAGAAGTCCTGTGACATCTGGACCTGCAGATGTTGCTGATGTACAGCGAGTTCAGCTCATGGAAGAGGGAGAAAATACTCCTTAGGGGGGTGTTCACTCGTTAGCTGACCCCAGGTATTCCTTAATTGGACTCTGCTTCCCTCAAAATTCTCTCTTGAGGGTTGAGCTCTAATCAAATTAATTTGTCTCTTGGCCAGTGAGGAATAACAGTAAATCTGAAGTCCCTGAAGGCGTATGGAAATTGGTCCACATGAACCATATAATTCTTAAATGTGAAGGAGAAAACAGATTTGCAAAGGAAGTTTCATAGCTGGAAAAATAAGCTATAGCAGAGAGCACAGCAAAAGGGAGAAAGTAGTCAGGAGAATACTGCAACACAGCTGGAACACAAGGTTTTGTCTGAGAAAAGCACTTTCTTGTATTTTACCAGAAAGGCATTTCCCTCTGAAAATGAAATCCAGACAGGATGTTACTGAAGGTCCACATCTTATTTTCAATAAATGATGAACCTTCATGTCCCATGAAATATGAAAGTATAAAGCTGAATTTCTATTATAGTCAGCAAAGGTAGGGGGTTTTTGTTCCCTTTTGTTTAAATATATTCATTATCAAAGGTGTAGTGCCCTTGAGAAGGTGAGACAGTTGCTTGTATTGCTGTGCAAGGAATTTGAGAGCCTTGGTAAAGTTTTTATGAACACTGATGCAGAGATGTGTAGTGTGTCTTTCAAGACCCCTGATCCATCCATCCAGAGCTGACACTTGAGCTGTAAAGAGACATCCTTTCAAACCACTTACATATTGCATAGACAATGAGATAGCCCTTCATTTCTAGCACACTAGTTGCAGGAGGTAGAATTTAAAGCAGAAGGGCTCCAGACCTCTTATTTCAGATTCTTGTGGCTCCAAATGTGGAAATCACATTGCCAATAATGAAAGGTCAGTATCTGAATGCCCAGTTCGTGAGAGGGCATGAAAATATTTTGATAAAAAAGAAGCTGTGTTTCAGAATTTGCCAATGGCCTTATCTCATGATTCCTCTGTACCTTTTAGGCCTCTTACTTTCCCTGTGATTTTATTTTAATGACATTTCTCTACCTTATCCCTGTCCTTTAGACACACTGGTGACTATTTCATACAATATTTCCATTTTTAATTTGTGCGATACCCTCACACACGATTCAAAATCAGGGAGAAATTACTTATCTTCTCAAAAAGTAACAATGGTTGCTATTAACCAGATTTTGGTCTCTGCAGTGCCATTGGGAAAAGGTGGCTCGAGTCACTCCAGTTGTAACCCAGGAACTGAAGCAACCAGAAGTCATTGCCTAAGCTGACAGGAAGCTTTCTCCTCTGGCTGTGGATTTCCAAGGAAAGTGCAGGCACAGTCATGCTGGGTATTAAAGGAGATCCATTTTATGCCAGTTGTTATCCCTGACAATCTCATCAGCAGCCATAGGAAACGATATGAAAAATCTGAAGATGGATGTTAACAATTCATTTCCTAAATTTCCGTGGTTAATGTAAACTTAATAACGTCCACGTCCTACCAGCTTGATTGTGCCTGCTGGAGTTCACTGCTTAAATAGATCTCCCTGTAAGGAAAATGTACCAGGGGCAACATCTGGAGCAGCTTGTTCACTGCCAGGAACTCGGATGATTTCTTAGAATAACGATCTAGGCTGCTTTTTTACAAATCACTGCAAGTTCAGCTCCTGTGAAAAGGGTTTTCTGAGGAGGAACTCGCGGGCACAGCACGTTTGGAGACAAGCAGGAGTTGAAGATTCCCCTCTGCCTCCATGGGAACGACGCCTTTCCCAAGGCACATCTCAGAGCAGCAGCAATCCTACACGACATCAGCTCAGTCTTACCCAGGGAGGCTCCAAAGGCTGCTCCAGCAGCTGGAGATCTTTAGAGGTGCTTTATAAATATGCCCACTCTTACAGCAGGTGCCACATCCTGGTCCACCAAGGAATTTTCCTGCATCTGTTCCACGGAGAGATCTGTGCAAGGCTGAAGGTCACAGCTCTGAGAAGTCCTTGTGTTAAGTGACCTCAGCTGGCTGGGATGTGGTCCTGGGTAATGTCTAATGGGTTTCGTATGACTCAGGATTTTCCTCCTTTGTCCTTCCTTCTCCTTGCCCAGCATTTTGCTAGTTAGTGGTTGTGCAGCAACAGCTGCAAAATACCCTTTAAAGGCAAATTATTATTAACATCTCTTTGCCAAATTGGCACAAACTATTGAACAAGGAGTCACGGAGTGGTTTGGGTTGGGAACAATCATCTAGCTCCAAACCCCCTGCCATGGGCAGGAACATATTCTTCCAAGCATCATTCTTCCAAGCAGCCTGCTCACTTCAACCCTCTAACAGAGCACGCATTTTTAACGCCACAAGCTTTTTTCTCCTGGAGGGGTCGAAAGGCAGGAGCTGGGCTGGCTGCAGCAGTGCCCGGCACAGCCCCGGCCAGCCCCGCGGCGCTCCCCAGAGCCGCAGGAGCGCTGGAGGAAAGCTGCGGAGAGTGAGCGATGCTCTGCGATGTGGCAGCTCCGGAGGTGCCAAGCGAAGCTAATGCTCCGGAGCGATACTAGAGGGCACTGTAAACCTGGCAGTTCTGGCTTCCGAACGGGACGAAGCAAAAATTGAAGTGTTTGCTGTCTGCGGTCGTTAAAGCTCTCCTGGTATTTAGTGCGAAATTAGTGCTAACCCCCGGGTCCTGGGCAAATTAATTTGTGGGATTACATTCTGCTGTCGTAGATCCCCCTTACAGTCCGGGGTCCTTATTCATTGCCAGGCCCTGAACTGTTGCATCCACTGCTGGAGGGGCTCCTCTCCCAGTAAACGGGCAGGCTTGGAGGAAAGGGGAGCAAGAATCATTATGAGAACTCAGCAACTTTTTTTTTTTTAAAGCTATCACTTAGCAGTAATGTGTTCATTAATTGGCAGCCAGACCACTGCCTGGCTTCATTTAAAACCTGATGGTTTCCTTTCATTGTGGTAGCAAAGGTTTCATCCTGCATCTTCCCTATATGCCAACATCATTTTTTTTCCACGTGCCTGATTAAGGATGCACACCCATCAGAGAGAAGGAGAGTTCCTGCACTGCGATAAAACAAAATTGTTTTTAAAAGAGTCTTTTAAAACATATTTAAAAATAGGAACATGTTACTCTAAATTAAACACTCCAATCAATGCGATCGATAGATTAATGGGTTTCAGTACCTGTCTCCTCAGACAGTCCTCATACACCCATCACTGTAATTTATAATTCAGTGTTCAACTTAAATTAGTAAAATCTAAACTGAAACAACAACGGACTGACAAGTAAACAAGACTTCCCAATTTAAATGTAAAATGTTTGCCCAATATGCAGAATCAAGCTCTCCGCTCTCGCAATATCACTGCCACACAAAATAAACACAGAGCCACGGGGAAAAAGAGGAAAAGGCATCTTGAGAGGTCACCTAGTCCATCTCCTTCCCCCAGGGTAGGATCAACCCTGGCTAAATCGGTCTTGACAGGAGAGTTTCTCTAACCTGTTCATCCCTGGAGGTTTTAAAGGAAACTCCACAGGCTCCTGAGATGGTCTATTCTGGGTGTCAGCTATTCTCATAGATGGAACATTTCCCCCAAAGTCTAACCAAAATTACTTTTACTGCAGTCTAATCCCACTAATTCTGTCTGTGAGCAACAGTTCATTACTTTTGTAGCATCTTTTATATTTGGGGAGGTTATTACTGTGTCTTCATCAGCCTTAGGCAATGGGCTACAGTTCTTTCCCCTCTTGGGAGGTTTATTTTCTAGACTGTTCTTTACATTTTCTGTATTTCTCTGGAAGTCTGATGACAAAACTGCTCCTCCCGAACTCTCAGCAGAGATGGGAACAATGTACCTACGTACCACACCACGCTCTCTTTATGTACAGTAGTGTCAGCTTTGCTTTGCTCACACCAGGGCACCACAGTTGGCTCAGGGTTCATTTCCAGCCCATGATATTGTCCCTTGCTCTTAGAAATGCTGCCTATGCAGCCATTTCTGGACACACATTTCAGTAGTTTTCATACATTCAGCTTTGCTCTTGTCCCTGTAGAACAGCAATCTCTTCTTTCCAGCCTGTTTTTCAGTTTGTTAAGATTTTTGAATCCTTCTCTTGTTCTCTGAGAGCACTTACAGCCCCTCTCAGCTTGGTATTGTCAACAGCTGTGATATGTCTCCTGCATATTCCACTGCCCAAGTCACTAATGAAAACATTGAGTAATGCCAGAGCTGCACAGACCCCTCCAGCACCGTATTCAAGCCATCATTCCACTAGGACAGCAAACAGCAAACAGTTTTCGGCCTGTTTCCCGGCTGGTTTGGTACCTTACAGCATTTCTCCCCATCCATATTCCCCCACCTCTCTCCTGGAACACCCCAGGACTCAGAGTCAAAAACCTGACTGCAGCCGAGCTGCAGCTCTTCCCCTCTCAGAGACCTGCTGCCCTGCCACGGGAAAATTAGATTGGTTTGACATGATTTATCCTTGACAAAACCACAGCTTGTGGGGCTGCTGCATCCCTCATGCCAGTGCCATGCCTTGCCTTTGGATCTAGCGAGCAAAACTCTGTCCCCTTTGAAGTAAGGGACAAAACTCCCACAATCCAGGGACTTTGTCACGTCCAGACTCCACCCAGCCCCCAGAAGCAGTGGAAATACCACCACACTACTGCTCATTTTGGTAAGCAAGGGTTTATTTCCACTGAGAGCTGCAGAGGCAGAACATAACCAGGGATATCACAGCTGAGTTTGAGCTTTGAACCCCCCGAGTACCATCACGTTGTGGACACACAGCCCCTCCCCAAAACTAATGCTACCTCATTTCCTTGGGACAGTTCAGCAGAGGTGGGAGGAGGTACAATTTACACTCTGAAGGGAGCTGAAGGGAGGTATAAATTACTCAAGCACAAGCTACCTAAGATTCACTTAAAATTCACTCTGAATTTGGCACCAGAAATGTAGGAGATAATCAAGTTTTCCTTTTTGAGATCTTGTGTATTTAAAACCTGCTGTGTTTAATTTTTGCAGTCACAACAATGCTCATTCATAAATATTTCCTAACGTTTGATCCTATTAGTATGTACAGCGTGGTGTTTGATTAATGGACTAGAACAATGCGATCAAATATATTTTGGGCTCCAGAATACCACTTTGTAATGCCTAATATTTGATGAGATATTACAGATAGGCTTGTCTTCTGACTAGAAGTGATTGCACTTGAATTCTGAGAAACCCAGATACAGATCTTGGGTAAGATCTGAATTTCAAGCGAGTCCTAATTACACAGCACACTGGACCAAAGCTCGAGGTCTGCACATTTCCAGCGTTGGATTCCTCACAGCTCAGATGCAAATGTTGTTTCTTAGCCCTCTCCCTCAGGAATTCATAACATATTCATCAACTTGTAGTACCTAAGAGCCCTGTCCCACTGTATTTGGAAGACCTTAATTTGACTCCGGTAGGAGTTTAACAATATTAATAACTAATATTAAACTGGATTCCTAACGGGCATGCCAGGACAATACTCTTTGATCACTGCATTAATCTGCTGCCATTGTGTTTATATCAGCCTCGTTCATCCCATGTGAGCTCAGTGCCATCTTGGCATGAATATGAAATATGCAAATCTGGGGGATACACGTTAATAGTGGGTCCATCTGCTTGGATCTTTTATTAAAGGGAAGTGTGAATGCAGTTGCCATGCAATACACTCTTACACACAAAGAGCACGAGTTAGGAAAACAAGAGAAAACATCTCGTGCTTTGGCCTTGTTGGTATTTCACATTCGTCGTTTCTGCGTCCGGTTTGCATTTTAATTTAGAATTTTTCCCCAAAACGAAATTTGAGTGAAGAAGCTCAACAGTTAGCAATGATTGTGCATATACACGCACGCACATCCCTTCCTCTCTAGTGACAGACAGGATATTACTTTTCCACTGCATATGAAATTAATACCAGAAGCACAAGAAAAAACATGTAAATGCCATCCCTTAAAGCCTGCTCTGGATCTCACTTCTACTGCTTAAGACACATATAACATCGAGGAAAACTAGTTGGTGGAGTGAAAAAGAAGGTAATTCAGAGCTGGTTTGGGAGAGCCAAGCCCAAACATGAGCTCAGCCTTGGCTATGGAGTCACAGCCCAGTGCCTCCACAGGATATGGATGAGCTGCTATCCCACTTTCTCTGTAATAAAGAACTCTCTCAACTCCATCCAAAAGGAAGAAGCTCCTATGGCTCATTGTTCCCGTGCTGTGTCCTTAGCTTGCCTCCCTTGGGTGTGTGCTGTTCCATGCTAATGGTCTGGGGGGAGTGTGCTGTGATTCATTTATCAGTTGGCAGGTCAAACCTCCGTGCCCCAGACATGCAAGTGCTGATTCGCACATGCAGGGGAGAAGGTGCCCTGATGACACAAAGTCAAAGTATTCACCTTGCTGAGCACTCTTAACCCAGGAACAGCCCTTCATCCACCACCCTGCAGAAATGGAGAGCTCCTGGCACCAGTTGGTTCTGAGCCTCACACTCATCCCAGCAGGCTGGATTGAGCAATCACTTTATTCAAGGACACTGAGATCTGATGTACAAAAGGGCGCCTATTCTCCTCCTTGATTCACAGATATTTGAGTAGGCAGCAGAGTAAGCAAGAGGAGTTTTTTCCATATCTTCAATATGCAAATAGATGAGTGAGCTCAGCTCTCTATTCATTGCTTCCAACATACATGACACAGAAGATGCTGTTCCCATTGTCACGCTAAAACTGGGGGCTTGATGACAAGAAATTCACTGAGCTTCCATCTGCACAGAGCTGAGATGGTGGTTGGGTGGGGAAAGTCACTGCATTGGATTATGTCAGCTCTACTCTCTGCATCCACAATTTATTAGCTGTGCTTGGGATCTGAGAAGCCAGTTGAAATCACAGTTATTCCTGCATGACCAGCTCTTGGTGCCACCTGGGGTGGGCCTCATTTGTCACTACCCAGGACTGGCACCTTTCTCTCTAGCAGGGGCACAGGGACTGTGATCTGGGAGCCAGCAAAACAACTGAAGGGAGTGCTCAACCAGCATGTGACCCAAGAAAAAAGTTAACTGTTGAGATTTATTACACATGTATTTCTTAATAGCATCTTAGCATAACTGGGTCAATTATCTGGGAACCGGCACGTGTGTGCCTGGGAGGGGGACATGTGCATGGGTCTGCTGGTTCTGTGCTGCTGAACACAGCACCTGCTTGGGAGAGAATGAATGTGTTTATCCCAGTGCTAAGGAAAGAAGGAAAAAAGAACAAGCCAACCTTCCACAGCGAGCTGATTATGAATTTTCCACGTCAGATTGTCAGCAGTTATTCAATTACTTCACTCATTACAAGTGTGTTCTTCAGCCGCTAAACTAAAACCCCGCCCTGCTGCTGTCAGCTCCATGAGAAGGGACAGGTTCCTTCCTCAGGTTAAAAAGCTTTTGTGGAAGGCAGCTCCTCCCAGGACAGGGCTCGGGGCTGCTGGGAGAACACAGCCCTGCCCTGGGAAGGGAGCTCCTCTCCCTCTGCACCCGCCCTGAGCACGGGAATCCACCCAGGGATTGAGGCGAGTCCTCCATGGGGTAGCAGGAGTTGTTTTTAAAGCCAGACAGTCTCTGAGGCAGGAATTAGAGGAATCCACAGGGCTCAGCCAAGGATACAGAGGAGATCCCCGGAGCCAAAACTGTATATTCTCCAAACACTTCCACTTTAATAGTAAGTTAAAAGGAAAGTTCCCCTTCTGAGGGGTTGTTAATTATAGATCCCTCCTTTAAACAGTCCTCCTGTTTTTATCCATGCTTACACCCCCACAGCTGGTAAAGATGAGGAAAGCTCTACCTTCCCCAAAAAAATCAAGTACATCCGAAATGCTTCCTGAGCTGATTCACTTGGCTGGGCTCCTATTTGATATGTGAAACAAAAGACAAGGCAGCAGAAAGCAACATATTTTCCCTGTGTCAAGGTGAAGCACTTCCCATCACCCAGCCCATCTCTGCTGGGGTTAATGCGCATCAATAATATTTAAATGATCAAAGTTTTTCAGCAGAGACAGTGAAGGGGTTTTTTTTCTGACTTGTCATGCTTGTTTTCCTTAAAGAGGCAATGACCTGCTGTAGTCAAGGCTTGCAGTTTGGCACGCAGGAGCGTTTTGAGAAGCGTTATCTCCTGAACAGAACAGCAGCCTCATGTTTCCCTGCACAACAACCTTTCTTAGCCTAAAATGCTTTGCATCCCATCTCCTTGATCTGGCTAAGTGCTTGCATGCTGAAAATCCCACCCTCCCTCCAGCTGTCCTTCTGGCAGGAAAGAGACAGCATCTTCTCTCTGGAGAGTACAGTCACTGCTCCTTTGGTTATCTAATCAGGGAGGGCAAAATTCACTCAGGGCCCTGTGAAACCGGCTGAGCTGCAGAAAATGCATCCCGAGGTCTTGTGCGGGAGGGTGGGAGGAGGCAGCCGGGGAAGCCTCCCCTCCCAGAGCAGATGCTCTCTGCCATTTCCCCAGTAGCTTTCACAAAGGAAGAAAAATGTGGAGTACTCCAGGGACTGAAGCATTCGGCTCTTCCCTCTCCTGCTCCCCGGGTCTGTGTGTGCCTCGGAGCAGGGCAGGGTCTGCCCCGGAGGCCAGAGCAGCCTGGGCAGGAGGGCAAGGAAATAAATGTCCCCCACCCACCCTCCTGGTGCCGGAGCTGGCTGGTGCTCAGTTCCTCAGGGTTTGTGTGGGTTTTCCAGCATTTCTCATAACTCCAAAATATTATGTCTCTCTGCCTTCAAAAACTACGTGATTTTGTCTTTGCATTGAGCACGAGGAACGGGGAAGCACAAATTTTCCCATCTTGATCAAGCTGGAAGCTTTCTTCACATTCAGCTTGCTGAGAACAAAGGGGCAGTACAAGGGTGGTGAGATGAGACAAATCCCCCCTGGAAGTGTGAGGTTCAAGCAGCCTTTGCCTCCATCACCTGTAACATCCCAAACGAAAGCACCTTTAAGTCACCTCCTCCCTTTTCCTGGCAAACTTCTCCCTAGAGGTCCTGGTGAGCTGGAGAAAGCCACCACTGGAACAAGGTTTGGGTAGAGCTGTGCTTGGCAGGTATCACCCCTCACCAAGGGGTCTCTCGCCTGCTCCTGGGCTCTGAGCAGATTTCCAAGCCATGAGTTCCCACCTAATAAAATGCTTACTCACTTGCAGGAGGCATTTGGACATCCCTGGCCACACACTGCTAGATAAGGAGCATAAAAAGAACGTATTGCTGTTATAGGGGATACAGCAATATGTATCCTCGAATGAAATATCTTTTATAAGCCTGGTTATTATTCTGGCAGTGATCTGGGGTGGCTCTCAGCAGGCTCAGCTCAGCTGAGGTGTTAGCGAGTGCCACGGCGAGCGGGGACTGCGAGGTGTCACGTTTCCCTTCTGTTGTTTCAGTACATCCTCTATCATCCCAAGTCGGGAAAACACTTCCCTCTTCTTCCACGCATGTCAAAAGCACCATTTGCCATTTAGATTTAGGGAGCCGGATACAGCCCTGGTATAAACAGGTGCGAGCCCGCATATGTCAATAGAATTACACCTGATTTTAATGGGCTTACATTTGGCCCTTGAGCCCTGGGGATCCCTCTGGGAGCAGAGGCTGTATTAAATATTAAGGGCCTTATTCTCCATGCCTGCCTACGCGGGAGTAATTAAATCTCCATGCAGACCCATTGATTTTCAACCGCGTTCTCCTCGTGTGAGGAGGCAGCGCTCGGCACGAGGGAGGGAGCAGAGACGTTCCCCTCGAGGAAAAACACATCCATTTTTCCTCCCCACAGCAATTTCATCCAGAAGAAAACTATACCCAACATTAAGTATTTGCAAAGGGTGCTTGGGTAAAAGAATGCAAATGGTCTAAAATGAAAGAAGGACTCCAACTCTTGCCCTTTGCCTCCAGCCGGTGACAGCAGCGCTGCCGCTGCTTTGCCGCTTCCTTCGGGCTCCCGGGTCTGTGTGTGCCACAGACAATCCCTCTCCTTCCCAGCTTCAGGACCTTCGGAGCCAGACCTGCGAGGAGCTGGATGATTTCCCATCCTCCCAGCCTGCTCCTGGATCTCCTGAATGGCTGTGTAACCTCGGACAAGCCCCACAGCTGTTGCCGGCCTCTCCGGGCGGGTTACACTTTTGGGTTAATTCCGGTGCTTTGCCTGGAGCTAGCGCCTTTTACCTGTGTCTATACGAGTATTGTTGCCAGCTTGTGATCATTTGAGCTTGCAGGGCTGTGAAAAACGACTTTGGTTTTTCCTTAAATGCCGCGGAGTTTAGAAGTGTGACGACTCACACTGTGCTGTTATTCTTTCCAATTGAAACCTAATGATGCGTGCATATCACTTAACTCTGATGTCAATAATCAGCACACCACTTGGTCTTTGCCGTGGCTATTAGAGGGAATGAAAATGAAATACCAACTCCTTTTTATCCTGTTACTGTACCATAATAACTAATAAAGAAGTAATAAGGGAGACGTGGGGAATTTCCAGGGGAGTCATTACTACAGAGCAGACCTAAAGGCACAAAGTGAAATCCAGGAATATTAGCCAGCCCTGGATTCCCAGCCAGTACTTCTCACTTAAGCTATACTGCTGCTGTTAAGTAAGTGTTTACAGAAGAAGCTACCATGTGGAAAGTATCAGATCATGTCCTGGAGTGGAAACTGAGCCAGAATCAAAGACATCCTTGCAGGTAAAGACCACCCTGTGCATCAGCGTCGCGTTTAGGTTGGGCCACAGTCAAGACACAATGCCAGCATTTCATAAATCTCACTTACGCTCCAGAATATGGGAAACGTTTCCCAGAAGAGCTCTAAATCACCTCTGTCTGGTTGCAGGATTAATCGTGTGTTTTCCAGGGACTCCTACATGGGAGACGCCACCCAGAGACCTCAGGGCGATGGGTCAAAGGAAACCATATAACAAAATACTGAGTGCATGAGGTTCAAACCACGTGTAAGATGGACAATGCATTTTCTGTCTTAGAAATCATTGAATTCTTGGTTAGGAAGGAGCAGTCATTTTTTTGGGTGGTTTTATACATAGGAGGCAGTGGTGATTCTCTGGTTTTCCTCCCCATAAATGAACTGTCGTTTATCCATGAACTGTCATTTATCCACGTGTCAAAAACCTGTCGCTGCTCAGGAGTTCTGTCTCCAGCAGCTGCCTGGTGCAGGGAAAACTTGGACCATTACCTGCCACAGTTTTATCCACCTTGTCCACAGCTGGAGTCTCCTCTGCCCCTCAGCATGGACACAACAGAGTTGACCTAAGCAACCCCAGCTGCTTCTCCAGCCCCGTGCTGGAAGGTGCTGTCACACCTTGCAGTCCAGCATGTTCACCCCCCACCTTTCCAAAGCAAAACCCGGTTCGGTTAAATCTCACAGCACTTTCCCACCAGTATCAAGCATTTCCCAGCCATCTGATTTCCCCATCTCCGAGTTCCTGCTTTGTTTATCCTATTAATTCCAACCACCCCCTCTTCCCCCAACACACACGCACGCAGCCTCATTTACAGCATCTTCGCCAGCAGAAGCCTCCCCAAAATATTCAGGGCACACCAAGCGAGGACTTACACGTGTGGGGAAACCCTCGTGACTGGAGATTTTTTTCTCTCTCTCTCTCGCAAACATGAGCTCATGATTTTAAATTTTTTTTAAGCTCTTAAAGGAAAAAAAAATAAAAGAGAAGCCCCAAGGAGCGGCATTCCCGGCTGCCATTATCCAACCGGGGGCAGGGGGACGGCGCGGATGCTGCACCGGGAGCCGCGGGGCCGCCGGGGCTGAAGGCTCCCGCTCGCATCCTCCTCTTCCTCGGGTGGTTTTCCCTCCCTCCTCCTCCTCCCCCCCTGCATTTCCTCCTGCACCTTTAAGAAGCCCATTGCCGCCGGTGGGATGGTGTGTGCTAAAGCTGCACAGAGGAAGTTACGCAGCCGGGATCAGGCACGGAGATAAAAGCTCCGATTGTGATTGAAAGTGAGAGCAAAAGGGATTTCAGCCTCGGCATTAACTTGCGAGGGGAGCCGGGATTGCACAAAGCTCCCCCGGCCATCTGCCCTTGGGGGCCGGCGGCGCCGCGCCTGCTCGCCGCGCTGGGCTGGGCTGGGCTGGGCAGGGCAGGGCAGGGCTGGGGGGAGTGTTTTTGGGGGATCCCCCGGCCCCGAAGTTGGCTGCTCCGCCGGGAGCCCCGCGCCGCAGAGCTCCCTGCCGGTAAGGAACCGCAGCGCCGGGGATGGGGGAGAGCGGGGGCGGAGGGGGGGCGGCCAGCGCCGGCATCTGCCCCAGCCCCGAACGCTGCGTGTCCCCCCGCGCCTCCCGAGTTGTTCCCCCGCTTTCCTGGGGTGTCCCGCTCTCTGTCCCCCTCCCCGGAACATCCCCGTCTCCCCGCCGCGGGATGGGGGTTTATTTTCCCACTTCGGAGTTTGGGAAGCCGGGGGGCTCCCCCAGCCCGGGGCGCCGGCTCCCCCCGCCCCGCCGATTGCCTCCCCAGTCCGTGCAGCCCCCCCAAAAGTCCTTTAGTGTAAAAGAAACCGGGGAGGATGGGGCGGAGCGGGAGCGGCATCGGGTTTTGCCGGGAACCGCGAATCCATCAGGGAGAGCGGCGGGATGCGAGCGGGATTTACAGGTTTTCAGCTGGGAGCCGCGCAGCGTTATCGCGGGGTTCGGGCTCCCGTCCCCCCGCGGGTGTCCCCAACTTCGCTGTCCAGGCGCGGGGAAGGGATGGGCAGCGTGCGAAAGAGCAGAACAACTCCCGCTCCATGAGCGCGGGGGGAGAGCGGAGAGTTCATGGCGAGAGCAACACTTCTGAGAGAAAATTAAAAACTCCTTCATTGAGTTTACTTTCTGCTCTTAATCCGGGAGCAGCTCAGTTGTTGCTCAGCGTTGTCCCTTTATTTCAATAGGGTGTTAATCCAATAATAAGAAAAAAACCGGAGCCAGCTAAGTCAAGACACAATCTAATTTTGTGTTTTTAATACTCCGGCTATCAGTCCCCAGTGAGTGCTGAGTACTCTTCAAAAGAGAACAAAGAGCATTGATTCTATTTGTTCCCATGAACTGCAGTTTCTTAATAATATCAGGTGAAGATTTATTTTCCAAGAACCAAACCAAATCAAGCAGGGTGAAAGCTTTGATTTGGGGAGCCTCTCTGCCCCGTTTGCAGCGTGTTGGCTCATTCCAGAGCAACACTCCAACTATTTCTGCAAAGAGACTGGACTGGCTGAATGTTGAGTCTCAGACTTCGCCCCAAACCTGCTTGCCTGGCTGATGCACTGACAGTAAATGCATTTTTCCCTGCAACTTTTCATTTCCCTGGGAATCTGTGACATTTAGCCAGCATAACAAGACACTAATAGATATTACAGATCCTTTCTACCTGGGTTTTTCCCTGACAGCCATTCAAGTGCAAGATATAATTGTTGAGGCTGTGAAAATAGATCCATAAACTTAACAGCACTGGAGTCCTCATTAAAACTACCCTGCTTGTTTTCTACACAATACTGGAGTCTCTCACTCTCCGCTGTTATCAGGCACTTGGCAGTGACCAGTTTGATGTAATAATTAGGAACTGACTTGTTATAACTGAAAAGACAGCTCTGATGTAAGTAGGACTTACAAACACTGTGTCACAGTGGCTTATTATTTTTACTACATTTACTCATAATGTAAAAATAGCAGCCAGTCTATTCTTTTTCTGGGAGTTTATTCAGGTCCAACGCAGCTATAACAGGCTCTTCGTTGAGAGCTGGCAATGAAACATGAGAGACAGCGTCTCTTTTCTGAACTCATTCATCTCAATCAGCAATCTTTCAAGCAAAAAGGGGGAAAGGGAGATGGTAGCAGAGCGGTGTGAAGCCCCTGAACACGGATCAATGCATCTGTTAACCTGGAGTTTCTGAGCTTTAGTAACTGAGCTTCCTGAGAAAGCAAATGCTAAGCATGCTGTTGAAGCAGACATGCCTCAATTGTGAAAGAAAACTTGGGGAAAGAAACAGAAAGGGAATTATCCAACGGTAAATTTCTGTTCTGGATATGTGCCTCCCACCTTCTTGGATGAGATCTCCCTCCTGAATCTAATACTGAGAGAGGGTTTGACTTTTTCCCCCTACTCGCTTCGGTTCTTTGTCATTTTGTTTTGTAATTACTTAAAATTTTTATAGCTCTGCTGGAAAGACAACAAAATTGCAGAAATGTTGTTCTAACCTGAAATGAATACTGGGAAGGTCATTGCTCTTTGTATTAGGTGAACCTAAATGTTATTAGGACTTTAAATTGTTTTTTATTAAATGTTATTGTTCAGATAAATCATATGTGGGGATGCTGGACAATGTATCTGTCTCCCCAGCTGTCTTATTTATTTGCTTATCTTTTTAGGACTGTCAATTTGTCTGTCTGTCCCTACTCTGTCTGCATATTCCCCATCTTCTAATGACCCATAGCTGCTTCTTGATATTATTTGAAGACCCATTAGAGCTCCTGTTGTCCAGCTGCTGTTGCAAAGCAGATACCTTAAATTGGGCAGCACTCCTTCCCTTCTCCCAGACAGCAGAAAAGCCATAAGCATCTTACTATGGATTGCTTTTTATTAAAGTTGTATATCTCCCTGTTACAAAAACCTGTCTGGTGGCTTGGCAAGCCCAGCTGAGGGCTCTGCCTCCTGAGGGACCCCTGTTCTTCTTCTTGCTCCCACCTAAGCTGTCTTACAATTTCTTGCAGGTCCCTCCTGCTGATGAGCTCTGCCTTTGCCCTGACCATGAAAGAGAGAGGAGATCTCAGGTAGCCCCATGGCTTGCAGCTGAAGGCTTTGGGAACTTGGTGCTCCGTTGCCAAAAGGCAGAATTGGACAGGAATCCTCGCCACCACCACAGGACACAGCGGGAGAAGCCAAGGCCAGCCCTGCCCCAGTCACCCCAGTGACCACCCAGCACCTGCTGGGACCACCACGCATCTGGGCACCCGACCTGCTCACACTGACACAACCATCCTTTGGGAAAAAGGAATTTTAGCTCCAAGCAGTCTCCCTTGTCAGAGTTGTACTGATGACCAGATGCTCTCTTTATTTTATGTGCTAATGTTCCAACACCCCAATAATTAAGGCAGACACGGTTTAAGGCACTTCCCACAGCAGCGCATTTGGAGCAGAAGGTGGAGGAAAACTTGATCCAGCACCATCTCACGGCCTCTCCAATTTACTCCTATCAAATTTCATCAGCAGCTCAGAACTTGATCTTTGTATTGATTGACTGGAGTCACCTCTAGATATTTTCATGCTGATTGGAAGACCTTTCGTACAATAAAAGGGGAAAAAATGAGGTTAAGGAAGACTTTTGCCCACTGATCAGCAACTCTGGCCAAAACTTTCCCAATCAAGTGAATTGCAAAGTTGGCTTCTGTGCCCAGAGGAACTTTCCACATCCAGATACAGCGTGCAGAGGGGGATCATCCCTGTTACTGTCTGCATCTCCTTCGACTGGAGCATTTTTAGATGAGGAGTTTCCATGCTGATCCCGAGAGCCACCCCTAGCCCAGTAGCCGCCTTCCTCGGGACTCTCGGCACTGCCCTCGCCCAGGGACCCCGCGCGTGGCCGCAGCTGCCATGCTCTACCTGGCTGCTCTCCTCGTGCACTGCGTCCCCCTGGCCATGGGGCAGTATGACATTTGCAAGTCCTGGGTGACCACGGACGATGGCCCCTCATGGGAGTTTTATGCTTGCCAGCCCAAGGCCATGCGGATGAAGGATTACGTGACCGTGCGGGTGGACCCGGCAGGAATCACTTGTGGGGACCCTCCGGAGAGGTTCTGCACCCATGTAAGTGTTTCCCTCCTTATTTGCTGGCTTAGAACAGACTCTGCTGGTGGCTGGAGGCAGTGTCCAGCCCAGGTGCCACTGTAAGGACGTTCTGGGTCAGGGTGGCCACGGTGGCCGCTGCCTGGAGCTCTCAGTCTGCCGAGCGGGGAGAAGGCACCCTGCCCATCCCAGTGCTGTGCCCGTCCTGCAGCAGGGATGGGGCTGGCATGCCAAGAGGAGGCATCCTGCCCATCCTGGTGCTGGGATGGGCCTGGCATGCCGAGGGGAGGGTGAGGAGGAGCCAGCGAGGGCTGAGCAAGCCCTGGGTGAGCTCTGGATTTTGGAAAAGCTCTGCCCCTGCAAGCACACAACCTGAGCTGCTCCTCTAGTTGCTGAAGTGTGGGGTGTGCCCGCCAGTCCCATCCCAAAGGGCTGCTCCAGCACTGCTGGGATTTTATAGGATGTGGGTAGATGGTCTCAGTTCGAGGCAGAGTGAAGGGCAGGGCAGTGGGGTAGTTTGGCAGCCACAGCTCTGGCAGTTGGTCTGACAGCCACAAGTTTCACTGAAGCCCCTGAAAATGTGGTTCTCCCTCTCTTCTAGCTTCCACATGAAAGGGCTCTGTGGACAGACATTTGCCCTTGTAGTTAAAATCTTTAACTTATTTTCTCTTAAATATTAATCATTGCATTTCATTCCGTGCACCACAAAGCTCAGCAGGAACTTTGATTTATAATTCACAAGGCTTTACATTGGTAAAGAGTTCAGGGGTCAAAGCAAAGAGCAAAACAGTAATGTCCCCTCCCAAAGGTCCCCCAGGAGTGGTCCAGGCACACATTTAAGGGGCAGACACCAAGCCAGCCCATGCTGGCAGGGTTTCCACTGGGCTGAGCACTGGATGACAAGTGTCTTCTAAAAGAGCATGTTATTCTTTTATTATAATGAGAAGGGGAGTTCTCCCTCTAAATCAGTGCAGGGAGTCCCATTTTCTATTGCCAGTGCTACCCCATGCCTCAATTTGCCACTGAGGAAATACCCTGGGCCCAGCCAGTCAGGGCACCTCTTGAAAACACAAGAGAAAAATACTCCTTCAACACCAAGGAATGCCAAACATTTATGATCATCAGAACATGCTGCCAGTAGTTACCCAGTTCCCTCCAGCCTAAGGGCTCTCATTAGTACCAGGGAAGACATTTCCACTAATTCCAGATAAGTAGCAGCTTTTCCTTTTAAAAGATCGTTTGAAAAGAAAGATTAAGTCCAAGGTTGCAAATAAAACCGTTAACTATTGATGGGTCAGTCTGTATTTCCATTTATCTGACTGACTGCAGAAGGATTAAAAGGAGAACACCAGATTGCTTCCCACTACACTCACTGCAGCTCTTTGCAAACCCTCTCTGCTTAAGGATGCTCCAGACTTCAGCTCCACTGACCTCCAAGGAAGCAAAAGACACAAACTGCAATCAGCTCTCTGCATCTCTTGATTCAGTCAATACTGAGCTGAAATCTTTCTATTCTGGGCACCAGCAGTATTTCCTTGTAGCGTACGCCTGCCATGTGCTGTAACACTTGCAAACACCGTGTACAGCCGTGAATGAGAGCTACACAAATGCAAAACATGGATTTGCCTTCCTGTCCCTGCCTCACCCCAGCCTGGCCCGGCTCTCGCCTCCCAAAACAGAAACCAGCACTCAGGGCAATGTCCCTGAGCAATTCCCTGGTGAAGGATCAAGCCAAGAACAGGAATAATATATTGCAAAGTATTTTTTGGGGGTGGGTTTGTGAAATACCACTGTATTCATGGCCCTTTCTCCCCCATCTTACCCCAGTGCTGTTCTCTCCAGAGGACTAAAGTTATAAAAACAAAGCAGAGGAAGAGCAAGGAGCCCACCCAGCACTCAGTGCACAGAGTAGGAGGTGGCTGCAGGAGAGATCCAGGCTCCAACCCAGCCTTAGGACTGGAGTGCTGTGGGCTGGGAGGCCATCAGGGTAAATTTTCACGGCCTCTGTCACCGAGAATGACGTGAGGCCACTCACTGCTGAGCATCCCCTGATGGCCAGCGGAAAGTGGAATCAGCAAGAACTGGCCCTTCCATCGCCGGTGCTGGGTGGTGACTTGACACCTATCGACGAGCAGGGAGAGGGAGCAGAGCCCGCAGAGGATGTGAGCACAGTTTTGCTCCCCCTGCACTAAGGAAGTGCTGGACAAAAATCGATGTCTCTGCCCACGGATCGTTAGAGCCCCCGAGCCCCGGGCCTGGCTGCCAGAGGGGAGGGCGAGCAGCTCACACAGAGCCAGGGCAGCTCCTCACTGCCAGCCTGCTCAGGTGCCTTTTGGTGTCCTGTTATCCTTTCTCTTCAGGTTTTAATTATTTCCTTCTAACAGGTGGGTTCTCACAGGAGCCTGGCTTTCCAGCAGAGAAGTTCTTACGGTGACTGTATTGCTTTCTTAGGTGTCTTTCAAAACAGCAGGGGACTGTCCGTGCAGTTAAACTCGAGTTACTCAGAATTAAGCGCAGCCCAGCGGGGCTCCTGCCCTGCTCAGACAGCTGCAATCAAAACTGAAGACACACAAACACCCCTCCATGCTCGAGGCAGCCAGACAGGAATGAGCTGCACCATATCCCTGTGCAGGGCAGGCCAGGAGCAGAGTCCTGGTGACAGTCAGGACCTTGTCAGACAGAGAGTGTGTCCTGCGAGGCTGCACAGCCCACGGGATCACGCACTGCCCTGCCACAGCACCAGCAGTGCTCACAAGACTTCTGCACCAGGAGGCTTCAAGAGATGGCAGGAATTATTTGGAGGACCATCCTTTGTGGTTTATAGCAATTCTGGTCACATCTGGCTGCTTCCTTCTGATTGGGAAGCATTTTGCTGCTTATTAAAGTCAAGGGGTTTGCTTTTTCCACAGTTTCTGAACCTGTTCCTATTCATGTCAATGCCTTCCTGGCAGGGTCACCTGAAAAATGAATTGTACTTTGCCTCCTGGCAGGGCAGGGGGAGTGGTGGGAGCAGGAAGACAGATGGATAAGTAAATAAAAGCCTGAATGAAACTGAAAGTGGGACTGAAGACTAATAGGGAACAGATCTTTTAAACCAAGGATGTCGAGGGAGGGGTGAGACTTCAAAGATCAGAGGCAGGGCATGGCACAGAGCAGCTGAATGTGGATTTCAAAGGAGAAGGGTTTGCAGGGCAGGCCCAGCTGGGAAATGGCCAAGCTGCACATCCCCATGGGGCAGAGGGGAGATGTGGTGTTCCCTCACCTTCCCACCCTCCTGGGCAGGAGGAGGAGGAGGGTGGCACAGCTGGCAGGCTGCTCCCAGGTGTTCAGATGCTCTGAGATGCTGAGGCACTTTGATCCTACGATGCCTTTGGGAGTTTCACTCTCAAGCGTCAGCGTTTTGCACACAGGATAAAAATTCCTCAGGATTTGTGGGGAATTCACACGTGGGGCGTGCAGTGGGGAGCAAGCGAGCACCAAAGCCCAGTCCCAGCTCCTGGCAGCTCAAGGGGTTTCCAAATCATTCCAGCAGAAACAAGGACAGGTGTCCATAACAGATGGTCATTATGGGATGGTTTTGCTGCTCCTCAACATCCCAGTGAGAGCACAGAGAACCCACCTTGCTGCAGGAATGGGAGTCTTTTCCCCCCCTAGAGGTGTCGAGACAGTTTTCTTGTTCTGACAACACTCTTTGATGCAGGGCCGAGCTCTCAGCCCATATTGATGGGTCAGGGGTATTTTTATTTGGCGTCAGCATTGTTTCATCAGCTAATAGAGCTTGTTGACTTTGGCACGGGTACATGAAAGGAAAAGGCTTTATTTATTCATTACACATGCAGCCGAATTGGATGTTTAGTTTAATTCTTAGCTAAACTTTTCTGAATGACATGTGGTTATAAGGCTCGTACTAAAGGACTGTTTCTGCTGTGGGCTGGGTGCTAAAATTGGAAAAAGCAGACAAACCTTTAGGCTAAGAAACCCTTTTCCCTGCATTTTTAGCTCATCTCATATAACTCTACCCATCTATATCCTTGTACACCTGTTTAGGTGCAAACAAGGGATTATGGGTTTAGGGATGATTAAAAGCCAAAAGTTTTAAAATAAGAAGGGAAAAGCCAAAGTATTTAAAGTAAGAAGGGGGAAAAATTGCTTCAGCAATGCTCTTCCAAAAGCATTTTTAAAGATGCAACGTGTTGTTTTGGTTAAAGGATGGATTCATCCCTTCTGGTACCCTGAGCAGAGACCCACAGCCCTTTCCTGGCCCACCAGAGCTCTGCCTTATTTCAAGTAGAACCAGGGGGCAAAGCACGAGGTATTCTCAGCCTTTTGGCTGCTCTAGGGTTCAAGGACATCCTTTGGGCTAAGCAGAGCCTGTATACAAGTCCAATGGAAAATCCTTTCCAAGAAAAGCGGATATCCTCCCTCCCCCTTGAATAAATCAGCACTACCCACTGCTGGCTGCAAACCCATCCTTGGCCATAGCAGAGGGAGGTGGAACTCCCCTTTGCCCTTCATTGTGGAACCCAAATGGCCCTGGGGACGATCACTTTGCCTTTATGCCAAAATTCAGCAGCACAAGAGATTCACTCTGCTGTCAGATCACCTGTGACATCCCTGGCAGGGTTGTAGGGATGTGACTTTGTTTTCACAGCTGCAAAGTGCTAACAGCCCCTCTTCACCCTCGAAGCCTCCACTCTGTTAAATTAACACCTGGAAAATGCTCCCCTTTCCTTTGAGGAAAGCCTGGAGAAGACAGCTTGCTGCCATTTCCACCCAGAGGAAGGTTTCCCAATCCACCCCTTGCACCTGTTGTGGCGCTGCTTTTGAGTGTGGGAGAAAGAGCTGGAGCCTTTTGGTTCTGTTCCCACCCTTAATCACTCCTCAGCATCAGGGTTGCTGCAGAGGACACTGTTTGAAGTCAGGATCAGTGGCTCCTTGCCCTTGGGGCCAGACCCTTGGGCTGTACATTATTAGCTGCTCAGCAAATTGCACACTGCTCTTCTCCTGCCACTGAGGCTACTTCAGAGTGCAGCAGGATCTTGGTGTTTTAAAAGGAAAGGCTTCACAGAAAAATGAAAGAAGACAATTCAGCTTCAAATTAGAGAGTGCTGAGCAAACGGGATTTTCCCTCAACAGCCTGTAACAATTTCCTTAAATGCCCAGTTCGGGATTCATCTTGTTGCAAAGTGGGATGCTACTCCCCTAACAAGGGTCATTTCCACTTGCTGGTGGAAAAGACACAGTGATAAAAATGAAGCTGTCAAGTAGATTTAATTGGTACAGGGAGCAGAAAGTTTTCCCCTACCTTGAAGGTGTTCAGGAAGAGTAAACTACTTTTAAGAAAAGCTTTGCTCTTCAAAGGGAACAGTATCCAGATGGGAAAACCAGAAGAGAATGGACTGAAGACTTGCTGGGAAGTGTGGCCAGAGCTGGGAGAACAGTTCTTACAGCAGCCCTTATACAGCAGCTCCAAGTACCACAGCTTTCCATAGGCAACTTTTGAAGCCAAAGGTATTCAGGGAAATCCTTCCTATTTATTGATTTAAAAGTCTGCACTGTATTCTATAGCATAGATCTGATTTTCCAATAAACTTTAGAAGGCTTTCTCCCTACAGAAAATCCTGCCTGAGTGGGAAGGAGTGCTCTCCTACCACACTCCGGTTTCCCCGAGTGGAAGTGCAGTTCTAACCTTAGTTTCAGATCCCAAACCACCCTTTGGAGACGTGGAGCTTTGGCTGACCCAGTTACTCAGGCAGTTCAAGACAGAGCGCAGGTTTCTGTGTTGGAAAACACCAGAGAGGCTTTTTCCTCCCCAAACTGCACAGCACTGCTGGGTGACCATTCTGGAGATGTCTTTGAGGAGAAGCTCCTGCCTGCAAAGCCCTGGCAAACAGCATTTTGGACTTCCAGCCTTCACCCCAGGTAGATGAGCCATCCCCTGCAGCCTCAGACGTGTCCCATGAGGTTCCCACTCGTGCCCCCTCTTCCAGGCAGGGCCACCAGCACGGCCAGAGGGGACAATCTGACCCTGACCCTGCTCCTGCCCTGCTCCACTGCCCTGCCCCGTGCTGGCTCCAGCGTTTGGCACCAGTGCCTCTGCACATCTGCTCAGTGCTACCCGCGGCCAGGCTTAGGGGAGCCCCGCCTTTTGGCTCTGGGGTGGATTTCTGCACTGGTCAGCCCCCAGAGGAGGGGCCTGGCCGGGGCTGCTGGCCCAGGAGCTGAGCACTGCAGAGTCTGCAGGCTGGGTCTCATCCCTGCTGGCTCCCATCCATGCAGGAGCCTCTCAGGAGCAGCCTTCCCTCTGCTCCTCTCCACGTGGAGCAGCTCCACGCACGGTGCCACCCCTCCAGCCTGTGCCAAGGTGCTGCACACCCCAGAGCAGTGGTCTCTGAGCTGAGCTCCACGGGGATGCTGCCACCACCGTGTCCAGTCCTGCCTTGACACCTCCGCGTCCCAAAGGGGGAATTAGCACAGATTCAACTGGTTTCTACTCCAGCCAAAGGGTTTGTAACTCCCCATCTGCTGGCTGAGTCAGCTGCTTCAGCTCTGTAGTGCTGCCAGTCGGGAGGTTTGGGGAGCCCTGTCTAAGGAGAGGATCACTGTCGGGGTCTCAGGGACAGCCGGGACATGTTTTGGGCTGACACAACTCAATCCAAACCTCTGAGAGGCACCTGCTGAATTGTTGCCCTGAAACAGTGCATAAAGCAGCCAAATGCTTTGCACACAACAGCAAAGGCAGAGCGCTTGATGCAGCAGGCAGACACAGGAGCCCTGATCGGAGGCTGGCGTGGGTGCAGGGGTATCTGTGCCCCCTCCACAGAGGCTCTGGGGAACATCTGCACCTCCATTTGAGGAGCACAGCAGAGCCTCGGCTCCCTCCCCTTTCCCACCCCCGGGCTCTGCATCCTGCCCTCCCCCATTCAAACTATCAGGGCCTCTCTTACAGAATAAATTATTAATAGCGGCGTAGCGAGCCTCTCTGCAAAGGCTGCGTGTATCGAGCTTACAAGGCACACAAGCTTTTAGAGAGCAGGACACTTTTCCTACTTCCTAAGCATTTTCTTAGTCCTGAATCAATAATGCACTCGCAGCCCTGCACACAGGTCGCTGCTGCTGTGCTCCTGCTGCTCGGGGCTGCGGACACGAATACATCTCTGTAGCAAGATGCAAGGGCTTAATAATCTGGCAGGGAAGGGATGGGGCGGAATCCAAGCAGCTTAATTTGTAAACAAGCTTCAGGGAAGTGCCCTGGGAAGAGCAAAGCTTGCAAGTCCCCGGTACAGAGAGCCCGAGTTTGGAGACAAGATAGAAATCAGTCAATGGGATTAAACCGCCGCGTTTTTGAACGCGTGCCCAAGGCTGCCAGCTGAGGGGTGTCTGGTTTATCAGCCTCTGGTCCCAGGCTCTAAGTCACCCACAGTCCCCACTGGCAGAGGGGGAGGTTGAGGGGTGCAGCCCCGGCAGGGAGGTGGGGGTGGAGGTGAGCCCAGGGCGGCAGGAGGGATGGGGTTAGAGCGGCTCACCGGGGGATTAGCAGTTCACAAAGAAAGAGCTGCTCAAAAATGATTCCATGGGAGGCCGGGCTGCTGCGGGTGATGTGTGTGTATCCCCAGCAGAGATGAGATTATCTGCTTAGGAGTGGAATTTTCCGGGCGGCGTTAACCCTTGTGCCGCCCCCAAATCAGCCGCGCACGCCTCTCGGGACAGGGCAGGGCACCCAGCAGCAGCTGCCAGGCCACCCCGGGGCTCTGGAAATGGAAGTGCTGCTTCCAGGCCACTCTGCAAACAGCACGCTTGGGCCCTTCTTGGACAGCTCACCCATGCACTGGGCTGGTTTCAGACTGGAGGTTGAAATTCGTCGTGTAACCAGATTTTCTGTTTCTGGCTTAGCCAGAGTGGGCGTGAGGGGATTTGTGTCGGTGCAGGAGCGGTGCCGGCTGCGCTGCGAGGGTGGACAGGTGACTTGGGTCAGCCCTGGTGCGTGACAAGCTGCAGCTCCCTCTGCATCCTCCCTTTGTGGAGAGGATGCTTCCTGCCTGGATGTCACCCTTTTGCCGAGGTTGTGTCATTTACGGTGCAAAGACCAGCTCAGAGCCTTTTCATGAGGTGCTGCCAGACCACAGGGAGAGTTTCAGAGACAGCGTGGGATGAGAGCAGAAATTTCCTTGAGCCTCGCATCAAGGCTGGGTGAGGGAGCCACTACTTTGCCCTGCTGCAGGTGCCTGGGGGATTTCACCTCAGAAAGGTGGAGCCCTCAATGCCTAGAGAAGCCCAGAGCTGCTCCTGAAATCCTTGCCTGCCTCAATTTCCCCGTCTGGAGACAGGACACCGCCCTGCCACCAGCCCACCCTGTGTGGCACGGTGCTGTCTCCCCAGGGCTGGTGGAGAGAAGGGCACAGGGCTGAGTCGGGATGAAATACGAACGAGATGCTTCTCGAATTCAGAGCAGGCTGGAGGGGGAAGGGGGAGAGCAGCCACGAGTAGGGCTGGAATCTCTTCTCTGGCGGAGAGACGGGCCCAAGGGAGCCTGAGAGCCTTGAACGAGCGGCGCTGCTCGGTGAATGAGTATCTGCTTCAGGCCAAAGGGAAGAGGCAAAACAGCAAAATGTCTCGCTGAGTGCGTCCCGGTGTCTCGCCCGGAGCCGGCGGGGTCGGTTCTGCTGACTCACGCTGTGCCAAAGCCCGCAGCGGGCAAAGCCTGTCCCAACACCCGGCCAGGGGTGACCTTGTGCTCGGACAGCCTCGGATCCGGCAGGAAGGGGAAGGAAGCGGAGGAGCAATCAATCCCCCAAACCACGGCCCGGGAGGAGATGGAGGGTGTGACATTCGGCGGAGCCAGAATTAGCAGCAGATCTGTGGAGGGACCCCATTTCCACCCTATTAATAATTCATTCCAGCTCTGCCTTTACCTGCTCATAAACAGCAAACAGCTTGTTAGCGAGGACGGTTTTCTCCCCTTTTGCTGCCTCTGCCTTAATAAGAGCCCCTTGCAGATGGCTGGGGGAGGGAGGGGGCAGGGGAAGGACACGAGTGAGCAAAACAGCCCACCAGCCCTCCCTGAGCTTTGAATCCCATCCCATCCCATCCCATCCCATCCCATCCCATCCCATCCCATCCCATCCCGAGCTGCCCTTCCCCTGCAGAGGTGAAGTTGTGAAATAACCCCTCACCAACGCCCGGGTGCCTTGCCACAACCTTCCTATCCACAGGGGCCACCCCAAAACGTCCCTTTGGTTGGAGGGGCACGGGGAAGAGGAGGGTGATGGCTGCAGGATGTGCAGATGAAGGCTTTGCTGGAGCATTCCCACATGGCTCTTGGGCTGCAGCTGCTCAGGCAGCCCATGGGAAAACTGCATCTTCTACCTTATGAGACAGCTCCTGTCTTACCTAAAATATAGAGAGCTTGACCAAAGAGGTATTTTGAAAACAACGACGACAAAGAAAAAATAGAAAACATAGCATCTTGAAGAAAGACTCCCCAGAGTCTCCACAGTCCAATGCTGTGGTGCTGGCCCCATGAGGGACCTCTCCCTGCATCCCAAAGCTGTTCCTGGGATGTTTTCCAGGTTCAAGTCACAGCTGTGCAGTGGGGAAATCCCATAGCTCACTTGGGGGACAGGGGAGTCAGTGCAGGAAGAGTGGACCTGGCCAGGCAGATCCTAGTGTCCCTCAGAGGAGGGCACAGACCTTCACCTGGGCTCACAGGGAAGGGGATTTCTGGGGCTCTTTGGCATAAGAGGGGCCTCGTATTTCTCCTGATCCCTCTCCGTTTTCCCAACCCTCTCTGCAGTGAGTTATGCCACTTGCCAGCTGTTGGAAATAATCGCTGTAAATTAATTACGGTTGTTTCACCCCTCTGATCCCTCCCAGCCCATGAATAGAGTGAAAATTAATTGTCAGAGAGTATTTCCAGCTCTCTTAGAGTCCCACCCTGGCCACTGGCAGGTTACAGTTTATGCCCTAAAGCAGGAGATTTAATTACTCACAAATGTTATTTTTGATCATAAAATCACCTTGTCTTGTCATAAATCCAGATAGAGCAGTTGAACCCTCAGATCAGGAGCAGCGAGAGTGAAAACACCCTGAGATGTCATTAGGATGAGCCTGTGTTTTCTCCTGGGTAATTCTGTTTGGGAAGCAGCATCACGTCCTGCAGTGATTATTGGAAGAAAAGCCAAGGAAGTCTCCCAAAACACACATGGCTCAGGGTGGCCCTTGTCAGAAATTTGTGTTGCAGAAAATAGGTTGAACTCTGTGTCACTGGAGAGGTTAAGGGTGGTTGGCACTGGAGCTGGGTCAGGCACCTTCCCTGCTCAGCAGGTGATTTCCCTGTGCTGACCACAGCCCAGCCAGCAGGGAAACTGAGATCCCTGTGAAGCCCTGGCAGAGTCAGGAAAGCCGGGGCAGGGCATGGAAGGGAAGTGAAGCCCCACAGCTCCATCTCAGCATGATCTGGGGGCGCTCAGCCCAGTGAAAATCAGGAAGGAAAATGAGCTGGGGGCGCTCAGCCCAGTGAAAATCAGGAAGGAAAATGAGGTGGGGGTGCTCAGCCCAGTGTAAATCAGGAAGGAAAATGAGCTGGGGGCGCTCAGCCCAGTGAAAATCAGGAAGGAAAATGAGCTGGGGGCGCTCAGCCCAGTGTAAATCAGGAAGGAAAATAACCTGGGGGTGCTCAGCCCAGTGAAAATCAGGAAGGAAAATGAGCTGGGGGTGCTCAGCCCAGTGAAAATCAGGAAGGAAAATGAGCTGGGGGCGCTCAGCCCAGTGAAAATCAGGAAGGAAAATGAGCTGGGGGCGCTCAGCCCAGTGAAAATCAGGAAGGAAAATGAGCTGGGAAGGTCATTTCAGCTCCGTCCCGCAGCCCGTGGATCCAACGTGGTGCTGGACAGGGGAAGGGAGAGGGGAAAATAAAACTTGGGGAGGAATGTGTTCCAGAACACCCATAGGACAGGGATGGAGTGGGCTGGTCCTTCTCCCCTCTGCAGGTTGGGGACCCCCATGTCCCATGGCCACCAGCCCTCCCGTGACACACGGGCTGTTCAGGGCAGGGGAGGCTGCAGGACACCTGCGGTGGCACTGCTCCACAGCGGGGACATTTTCAGGGCAGGAGGGATCAGGTGCACACGGAGATTTTGCTGACCCCGTTTGTTTTGCAGGATTTGGAGGAAATTTGATGCCGATTTCAGGACTCAGTTGCAGCACGAGGAAACGCGGGGACTTTGTGAAGCTCATCTGCTGCCCTCAGGGCAGAAATTCAAAGGCAGTGCTGTAGGTGTCCTGAGGGAAGCAGAAGGGCCTTGGGTGTCCCAAGGGAGCAGAAGGGCCTTGGGATGCTCCTGAGAGCTCCTTAAGCATCACAGCTGGATGGGGTGGGGGCTACAGAGGGAATTGTCCACTCCTGGGTGGAGGTGGAGGTCCAGACCAAGGTTTCCTTGGTCACAAGCAGTCCCAAGAAGGAGGGAAGGAGCTTCCTGTGCTGCCACCTGCTTTTCCTGGCTCTGCAGACTCTTTGGGGCTCTATCAAACAGCCCCCAGTCCCAACCAGCAGCAGCACTTACAGGAGAGCCTGGAGACACCCTAGGTCTGAGAGGTCTCTGGTTGGGTTTGAGAGCCAGTTCTTAGAGGAAAAAAACCACTCCAGATGAAAGTACCCAAGAGAAACCCAGACAACAGCACCGATCTCTGGGCTGAAAAAATGCATTTGACTTTTTCCCCTTTAATAAAAATCTTCCTATAATACACCAAGGATTTCCACCCCCCACCCCCAATTAAAAAAATGCAAAGTTTTGTTTTCCAAAACTCATCCAAGTTGATGAGACCTTGTCATTACTCTTACTAGGAGACTGTAATTAAAACAAGTGGTCCCGGGGTGCTCTAGGTTTTGGCAGAGGCCTTGGCTTAAACACAATTCCATCAAGCAGAAGAGACCCCCAAAAGCAAAGGAAGTCCAGGGGGGGTTCCCAAGACACCATTAAACAAATCACACCTGGTGTGAGAGCTGTGGTTGAGCATCCCTGGCTGAGCAGTACAAACTCTCACATCATCTACTCATTTTTTCTTTGCTCAAATCTCGTTGGGTTGTTGTTTTTTTTTTGTTTACTTTTAGTATTATTTTTTTTCTTATTTTTCTTCACTGTGCAGCTAGTGGTGGCAATTGCTTTCCAGCTTCCCTTTGGCATGGAGATCTAAAAGCTGCAGTCTTATTTCAGTGCAGCTTTCACCATTCACAACAGATGTCTAGTTTGTTTAAAATATTCAACAGCCTAATGATTAATCAAGCAATTGCACCTACAAAAATATATAAATTTATGCTGTGAGGCTTAAAAATGGTATTATCTGCTAGGAGAAAAAAAAAAAAAACAACAACAAAAAAGCAACTTTTGCGCTCATTAAGAGCCCTAAAAACCATCTGGGCTTTGTACAACTGAGGTCTTTTGTTGTGGCTGGTTTCCCCCATTCCCCCCCTTCCCAGCAAGGTGGGGAGCAGCTTCTCTGCAGCATCCTGGAATCCTCTCATCCTGCTTTGTCAGACCAATATCTCGTTTCTTAAGAAATCCTCCTCCTCCTCAAGGAGCAAGTCTCTGGTGTCACCTTCAGAAAGTCCCTTTTGCAGCATTTCTGCCCAGAACTGACTGCAGGCTCCAAGAGGAGGCAAAACCCAAGGGCTGGGTCAGCAGTCACCAGGGCTGGGACACATTTCCAGCTCAAGGACTGGGCCCATGGGAACCTCCGGAGTGCACCTGCATCAGGACAAGCCCCAGTATCACTCCAGGCTGGGGATGAAGGATTGAGACCAGCCCTACCAAGGGGGATTCAGTCCCAGGGTCTGAGGAGGATCTAGAGGAAAGATGGGGAGGGCTCTTTAGTAGTGTTAGGACAAGGGATAATGGTTCTAACGTAAAAGAGAGCAGATTCAGATTAGCAGGAGGGAAGAAAACTTTTATAATGAGTGTGATAAAATACTGGCATGGTAAAACCTCGAAGGTGATGGATGTCTCACCCGTGGAAACATTCAAGATCAGGCTGGATGGGGCTTTGAGCAGCCTGACCTAGCTGAAGATGTCCTTGCCCATGGCAGGGGGTTGGACTAGATGACCTTTAAAGGTCCCTTCCAAGCCAAACCATTCTATGATTTGGCTCACAGAGGCACAGCCTTACCATCATGCCATTTTTTAGGACACCGTGTCCTCAACGAGGCTCTCACAGTTTGTCCCCTGGAGATTTGCCCTTTTGGGCTGAGCTGGGGCTAAGCAAGACTGCAACACTCTTTGGTACAACCCCAAAAAGTGCACAACCAGAGGAGCTGGAGAGCCTGAAATCTGCAATGTTTAGTTGCTGTGAGGACACTCACGACTGATTTAATAGCGTGAGACTCAAAGTGAACCGGTTTATTTTAAGCTCACCGAGACCAAGTTTGCCTGGCTAATGCATCCTGACTTTTAGATTGAAGACTTAAATATCTCGAGACTTTGGACAGATTCTTTGGAGGACACACGGCTTGGAGGAGGAAACCAGATTCAAAAATAATACCTGGAATTGTTTCAACAGTGCTATATCTGATCTTACCAGGACCAACGGAGCAGCCAAAATGTGGCCATCTGTTTCCGCTCCCCCCTGCCCTCCTGGCTGACTCCAAACCACCCCCCCAGCAGAAAAGGCATTGAGCATCCCGCAGAGGAAGGACAATTCAATAAACCTAACCCCAAAAAGGAACACTTCATTTTAGCAGAGGAAGCCGTAGTGATGTGACTCACGCGGCGGCTTTGGAGGCTCTCCCCCACCTTGCTGTCACTTGGAGGTGATTTTTGAGTTTGCTGTGTTACAACCACGCACCTCTTGAGCCTTTTGCCTCCCCAGAGCATCGGGGTGGTTAAGGAGATCTTTGGGATTTGTACAGAAAGATACAGGCTTAGTAACTCTGCTGCAACACACAGGTACTGGAAGTGAAAAGCTCACCGCTGAACTGCATGAATTATTTATGCAAGGATAAACAGTTGTGTTTTCAACACACATAATAGATTCCTTGTTCCTATATACTCCTCAACACCCTACCTTAATGATGCATCATCTACAGGTTCCACAGTTATTAGGAATTTTGTACTAGTTCTAAAATCTGCCCCTCTCAATGCCCTCCCATCCACAAGTCAGGTTGTAAAGCAAAGACTGAGATATACAGAAAGGGTGATAAAGCACTGGAATGGTCTGCCCGGGGAGGTGGTGGAGTCCCCATCCCTGGAGGTGTTTAAAGACAGACTGGATGTGGCACTTGGTGCCTTGGTTTAGTTCAGGTGTTGGGGCTGGGTTGGGCTCAATGATCTTGGAGGTCTCTTCCAACCCAGTCATTCTGTGATTCTGTGATTTGGGGGTGCTGCCTGCTGAGCTGAGCATGCTCCCAGGTTGGGACACACGGGATTCATCAGGCATTGTGCTCCTCTGTTCCCTGAGATGAGCACATGGCAGACAGGCAGAGCTTTCACTCTGCTTCTCCCTGCTCCTGACCCGCCAGGTCCCCTGCCAGGGACGTGCCGGGCCAGCCCAGCTCTTCCAGACGGTTCATGGCCAGGGGGATCATGCTTGATCAGACTCACTTGCTTCCCTCACTGCTCCAGGGGAAATCTGTCCCGCCTCCCATCCTGGCCAGCCTTTTCTGGTCTGGGTAACGTTTCCTCACTGTGGTTTCGTCACAGAGTCCTTCGTTTGTTTAATTTGGCCACTCCAAAGAAAGCATTGACAGGAGCATCACCCACAGCCCTGGGGGTGGCCACAGTGGCCATGCTGGGGACAGCTCAAGTGGCAAATACTCAGTGAGGTTCACCTCAGGCCAGCTCAAGGGCTGTGGCTGCTGCAGACAGGGAAGGGAAGGCTCATGGCAAGACCTCTCTTGGCAGGAGAGCTCTGAGACACAGACTCTGCTCAGACAGAGCCACTGAGCAGCCAGGCAGGTTTGTCAGGGAGTTTTCTGCTGCCATCCCAAGCCAGTTTTCCACCTGCTGCACCCTCCTTCAGACAAGTGGCAAAACTGGACCTCCGGGATGGTCTTTTCAGGACTGTCCTATTAAGCCATCTGTGTGGCCACATTGACAGGAGGACCATACTGCAACACAATATGTTGCCTCAGCACAGGAAACACACTCAGAGCCCCCAGCACTTCAGCTGAGGGGGGTTTTTCTGCCTTTTCCCTGAGCCATCACTGTAAAGCTGCACTCCATCCCCCAGCAGGAAGCTGTGTCTCATTAGCAGAGGTAAACAATTCCTCTGAACGTGACGAGTCAGGAGAGCATATTAAATATGTCGATATCTCAGGGTTCTTTAATCCCTACTCCAGAGCAGCTTGTTGTGGCAGGAGAGGACCCCCCCCAGCGTGGCTCAGAGCCCCACCACAGCCCAGCTGGCATCTCCCCCTCTTTGAGGGGGTTGTGGGGTGCCCTCACCCCTCGACCTCACCCACCCAAGCAAGCCTGAGCACTCCACTGATTCCCCTTGCTCCGTTATCACAGCTGCAAACACACAAACAAACAAATAAACTAATTATCCAGCTATTTGCTTTTAAAACACCAACCCAAGCACCCGTTTGTGAGCAGCCTCCCTGCTGCGGGGTGGGCACCACACCAGAGCTCAGCATCTCCTGTCCCTGCCCTCCCTTCCGGCGCACAGGGAGGTGGCAAAAGCCACACATGGCCCAAGCTGAGGCTGTGACAGGAGGAGCAAACCCCAGCACGGCATTTGCAGCTTCACCGCCAGGCAGGGCTGTGGCAGAGCAAGACTGGGCTGAAAACAGTTGGAGTTTTGAGCTGTTTTATCATGTGCTGCTCTCCCTGGCAGCCTCGTGCACACAAACACAAACACAACGTGTGCTGTATTTACAGAGTCCCCTCGTGTCCCCAGGGCTGCCTGCCCTGCACAGGAGCCTGGGTCTCACCTACAGACCAGCCACCCGCTGGTTTGTGTTCCCCCTGTGCTGACAGAGCAGCCTCCTGCATTATTCACACTGTGCTGCTCACATGCTGCTGCAGACACAGAATTATTTGTGTCCTCAGGAGTTTTTCAGGGTTCCTGGCTGCTGTGGCCTCCACTGACTTCAGTGCACATCTCTGAGCTCCGAGTATTTGCAGAAAGCCCATTTTACAGACATGGACTAGAGAAGCTCTGAGTGGTTTCCAAGACTCTTGGCTGCCTGGCTGGAGGTGGCAAAGCCCAGATCTTCCAGAGGACGTTGTGTTACTCAGAGTTTTCCATGTTCCAAGCACAGCCCCACTTTGCACCCGAGAAGAACCCCTTGTAC
Organism: Nicator chloris; assembly: GCA_013400495.1. Lineage (NCBI taxonomy): Eukaryota > Metazoa > Chordata > Aves > Passeriformes > Pycnonotidae > Nicator > Nicator chloris. The sequence continues at coordinate 62,493 of WAAE01003014.1, forward strand.
AAGCCAGATCTCCTCTTCTGCTGTGCCTGGGTATGCACAGGGCACCCTAAAAGCAGCTCACAGGCACTCAGACTCCAACAGTTCCCTAGGTCAAAGCAAGCCATGGATGCAGGAGCAGCCTCTTCCCATCCCTGCAGCGGCCAGAGATACAACCAACCTGCTCAGATCCAGCCCTGCATCTCATTTTTTGGAGCCTCCAGATACCAGTATCAGCTCCCTGCACCCTGGCACAGCCCCAGCGCTGCGGGAAGGCCCCAGGGCCAGGCAGGAACACGCTGATCCCCACACACAGCACCTCCCCGTGGCTTCCAACCACGCACAAAGCACCCACAAACCGAGGCACAACACCCAGCTCCGTCTTACCTTGAAAGCTGCTGTGCTCAGGAGAGCCAGACCTCACACCCCAGCAAGCTCCTCACCTCCAGCCAGCAGCTCTGAGCAGCTCCAGCTGCTTTATCACCTCCTCCTCCTCTGCCAGGTGCCTCTGCCTTCCTGAGAAGGGTCCCACAGCAGCAGAGCCTGCTGTCATACCAACCCCTCTCCCTCCCCAGTCCTTTGGATTTTGATTCTGAGAGGGAGGCAAAGTGACAGCAAAGAGATGCTTCATATGCAAAAAAAAAAAAAAGTATTTGCAGTGTGTTGCAGAGTTTTCTGTGGTCTGTACCCACTAGAACACAGCCCTACACAATCCCCAGGGCAGGTGTGACCCATATGCTCACTCCTGGAGGCAGAGGCTGCAGGCCAGTGATGCTGGATGTTAACAAACATATGGGTGAGCAATAAATGCATTGGCACAGCTGCCCACCCTCAAAACTTCAACATGTGGTGCGTGACCTTGACACTGTGTCCTAGTGCAGCTCAGCATGTGGAGGTGTGTCCCTGCAAACGACCCTGCACTGGCATTTGTGGGCAAAATGGGATGGCTGGACATCCTCTCCCACTGCTCAGGCCTGGAGGCAGTGGACATTGTCACCTGGATGGGATGAGCCATCCTTCCACCCTGCTCCCTGTGGATAGGTGAGGACCAAGGCACCAGGAGCACAAATCTCTGCTCTCTCCGCTACTGCTCAGTTCTCTCCCAGCCTGGAGAAATTGGGCTTCCCTGCTCTAGCTGTGCTCAGAGGCACTGGGGGGATGGTGTGTCCCCAGCCTTTTCAGCATCAGGAGCCATGAGAGCCAGGGCTGTGCTTGGGGGATTTTAGCCATTCAGTTCCTCCAAGGCAGCAGGGATGAGCACAGCTTTCCGTAGGCTTGTAAATCAGCCAAGCTTAACCCAAGTTTCTCAGAGACCATCTCAGGGAAGGAGCTTTCTATGAAAATTGCCCCCGTGCCAAATTGAAAAGCCCTTTCCCAAAGGGCCTTTCAAAGGAAACAGCTCAGCCGTTCTTCCAGCTGAGGCAAAGCCTCATCTTTCTGCCTTAAAGCCGTTCTCAGAAACAGCATCCTCCAGAGCCAGGCCCCCGGCACCCTCCAGCTCAGCCCAGCAGTTAACTCTTGGCACAAGCAGCCAGACCCAGTGCCCACGCTGCCCAGGCCGTGCCCAGGCTTTGCTTTCCTGTCTGGTGACCGTTGTTGTCGTTCCAGGAGAACCCGTACCTGTGCAGCGACGAGTGCGACGCCTCCAACCCCGACCTGGCCCACCCGCCCAAGCTGATGTTCGACAGCGAGGACGAGGGGCTGGCCACGTACTGGCAGAGCGTGACGTGGCGCCGCTACCCGGAGCCGCTGCTGGCCAACATCACCCTGTCCTGGAACAAGAGCATCGAGCTGACCGACGACATCGTCATCACCTTCGAGTACGGCCGCCCCACCATCATGATGCTGGAGAAGTCGCTGGACAACGGGAGGACTTGGCACCCGTACCAGTATTACGCGGACGACTGCATGGAGGCCTTCAGCATGCCAGCACGGAGGGTCCGGGACCTCTCCACCACCAGTGCCAACAGGGTCCTCTGCACGGAGGAGTATTCCCGCTGGGCGGGCTCCAAGAAGGAGAAGACCGTCCGGTTTGAGGTGCGGGACCGCTTCGCCATCTTCGCCGGCCCCGACCTCAAGAACATGGACAACTTGTACACCCGGCTGGAGAGCGCCAAAGGGCTCAAGGACTTCTTCACCGTGACCGACCTGCGCATGAGGCTGCTGAGGCCCGCCCTGGGGGGCACCTACGTGCAGAGGGAGAACTTGTACAAGTACTTCTACGCCGTCTCCAACATCGAAGTCACCGGCAGGTAACGGCTGCTGCGTTTCTTTGGGCGTCTCTCCTCAGAGGGATGAGAAGAGGGTTCTTGCTAGAAAACTGAGCCATCAGCGTTTCTGTCGGCTGAGTGATAACCATTTCTCCCTCTAATACCCCTTCTCCCCAGGCAGGGCAGCAGATGTGTCCTTGTAGAGAACAGCTGGGGCACCTCCAGGGTTGTGTCCTCCTGCAGCTGGTGCTGGGGGAGCTGGGACGTGGCTTGGATGGACATCAGGGTCTGAGGTCCCTCCAGTACCCTGTCCCAGCTGTGCAAACACAGCCAGCCTTTGCCCAGATGTCTCAGGGGTGATGCTGGTGGATATGGGGTGTGGAATGAGGCTCACCCCACTAAACTCCAGCTCACTGCCAGTGCATGCAGGGTGGGTCACCCCCAGTCAGTCCTGCACACCCTGAGCAGCCCCAGCCCTGGCAGATGAGGTTTGGGGTGAGGGCAAACCCCCCGACAGATCTGGGGCAGGGGAGGCAGGAGGGGGTTTGTTTCTCCTGGGTTTTGTTTTTCATTTCTCTGTACGATGCCATATGTTACGTTATGACATCAACAGAAAAAGCAAAGTAAGGTGGAAAAGTGCCGAGATGGCTGATTTCCCATCCAGCTTGTGCAAGACTTAGAGGCGAGAGGGGAAAAATCTCCCCATCACCCACCCCATGCTAACAAGCATCACCACAGCGACAGAGGAGCCGTTTGTATCGGTTCCAAACTGCTTGCTTCTGAGACTTGCAAGTAGAAATGTTTGCAGGTGCCACTGAGGCTGGCTTTGAACAGGCTCCAAGGGGAAGGAAGCTGCAGTGAGGGATGGGAGAGCCCTTTCCACCCGCCAGGGCAGGCAGGAGGCAGCGGTCAGGATCTTTCTCATGGCGTGGTGCCTGTCTGGGGTGAGCAGCTGTGGCTCTCAGCTGGGCTGGGGGCATTTTGGGGTGCCCACCGTGGGGATTGCTCAGTGAGGAGCCCTGGGGGGCTCATGCATGTGGGCAGAGGAGCAGCAGAGCACCTCCACGTGTCTGGTAAATTAGGACTAAATGTTCGATATCAGTGCTTGTGCAATGAGCTTTGGGTTCCAAGTCTGGAGATCGGCACAGATAACCAAGGAGTTGTTACTGCTCCCGCAGCAGCCTGGGGATACTTGATGCTTCAAAGAGTTAAAATACTCTTGGTGTCCTATGAACACTTTCCTCCTCCGAGCCATTCACCTTTCCTGCCTGCCTTGGGCAGGATTTGTTGCTTCAGTACTTTGGATTTCAGGCCATGCTGGTGGGATTCTCCCCAAACCAGCACCTTGCTCCCAGTTGTCCTCCTCTCCCCTCCCCAGCCCCCCATCAGCTTTTGAACTCACTGGCCGAATTTAATACCATTTCATAGTAGCAGAGATCGGTTCAAGACAGAAAATCCCAAAAACTTCTGTGAAAAGAGGCAGCTAGGGCAGGGGAGCAAAACCCCCTTCAAACACACCCGGGGCCGGAGGAGTCGCAACCTCCACGAGACATCCAAAATTCCACAGCCGCCCCGGGGGCAGCTGGAGGCGGGGATGGCCGGGCTGCGAACGCCCCGTGGAAGCTGCAATGCTGCTTTTCAGCCGGGGCCAGCCCGACACAGGTTGGGGTTTTGTTGGCCGAGCCGTGCCGGCTCTCCCGGCGCTGGCGCGGTGCCGGTGGCCGCCTGCCCGCGGCTGCAGCAGCGGCTCCTGCCCCGCCGCTCCCCTCCGGGCTCCGCTGGCCAAAGCCGGCCCGCCCGCCTCCCCCAGTGCAGCAGGGCCGCCGCCAGGAGAGGGCTTTTCCTTGCCTGGGAACAGGGAAAACTCTCAAGTCTGCTTTTTATCAGCCCAGACACCCAAGTTCTGAGCTAAGATGCGGCTTTGCGCCGCGCCAGCTTGCTGGGCTGGTTCCCAGGAGAGAGGGACACTCGTCCTGGACAGGGAAGAGGTCAGTGCCTGTCCTGTGCCGACTCTTCCACCTCCATGGGCACAGGGTAGGGAAGGTGAGCAGCTGAGGAGCTGGGGATAAGTGGGGTATAAGATGGAGAAGCTCCGTGTGAATTAACTCTGCCCCTGTGATTATTCCCGTCCCAGCAAGCAGGTTTTTGCACTGAAAAGCAATCTAATTCCAGCTGTAAGCAAAGCCAGCTACAGTGCAGGGACTAAAACCAAATTAAATCTAGTGTATGGCTCAACAAGGGATGGGTTATTGAGAGGAAGAGAGGAGAAATCAATGTGAGCCTGACAGGAGCCCTGTGCAGGGAAGGGGGGAGGAAGGGTGGGCAGGGATGGGGATGGACACACACTGCCTCTTCCAGGACATGTTGGAGGAACAGCAGGAAAGCGCCTAGAAAAAAGTGGGGTGGTGTTAGGGATCCACTGCAGAGGGCATGGAAACAAAAGGGAAGATGATTGTGAGGAAATGAGGGGCCAAGGGCAAAATGCAGCCAGAAAATTCCACCTGGAGAGCAGAGTGAGAGAAAATTCCACCTGGAGAGCAGAGTGAGCAGCCCTGAGAGGCTGAGGGAGCTGTGCCTGGCCACACTGTGTGGCACTGCCTGTGTCCCTGTACCACACCGGGATTTTGGCAGTGCCCACTGGGTGATGAGGCACTTGGCAGCTCATTTCCAGTTTGGTTCATGGCCAAGGGAAGAGCAAAACACTTTGCCCTCAGAGCAGACCATGAGCCCCGGTGGTTTCTTGTGCTGCAGCCTTAACTGGTGGGTTCAGAGAGCTTTCTGTGATCCCCTCAGTCCATGGCCCCCATCCAAGCACACCCCATCCTTCACGCCTCAGCTTCACACCAAGGAAAACCCCTCACCACAGTCTCCCAGAGCTCTTGGGAAAAACAGAAGGAGACAGAACAAAGGACATGGGGACAGGGGAAAGAGTTTTCTGCTTTCTCTTGTCTTGTAGGCCAGAGGATCTGGTGAATCCTGGGGGTCACTGCTTCATTCCTGGGTGTTGGTACAGTGGGCTGGTCCCTCAGGGTCTCCTCTGCATCTCCTCGTCCCACAGCCTCAGCCAGGTCCATCTCTCCGTTCATGGCTGACAGTTTATTTTTACTCCCTTTCTTCTTGGTATCTTTTTCCTTTTATTTTTTCCCCCCTTTCTTCTTTCATCCTGTCCCTATTGATCTGCAGAGTAACTGGAGATGCAGAAGAGTCAAGAATAGACACAAGCAAGCCCTTGGCCTGCGGGCTGTGTGTGTGCCAGGCAGGGTGGGGAAGGGAAGTGGAAGGACTTTTCCCCACAGATCTCTCTATTCACTGCTTAATTTTCTCCTCGGTGCAGCAGTGAGCTCAGGCACGGGTGAATGAGCTTTCCCTGGGTGCCAGGGCTGTGGTGAGAGCCACTGGTCCTGCTTCCATTCCAGGCTGGGTCTCTCTGGAGTAATTTCTTCCCCTTCACAACGTCAGTCACTGCCGTGCTCAGCAGGGCACGCTCCATCACGGAGACATTAATAAACTGTAATTGAAGTTAATGTGCCATGGCCAGGACATGTGGATCCAGTTAGGAGAAATCAGATTGAGCAGAAGTGAATCAATTTTAGGCTGGTTATTAGGATTTCTCCCCTCTGTCCTGCCCTGCCCCAGTGCATGCACTGTCTGTCTGTCTGTCCATCCTGCTGGCAATGAGCAGTCCCCGGAGGAAGGCAGGAGGAGGGAGCATCCCTCATCACTGAGCAGCTCCACGGAACAGAGCCTCCTCTCGGGCTGTGCTCGGGCCAAAGAGGCACCAACAAGATGAGGTTTCTAGTTTGGAAGGGGCATTTCCTTTCCTCACTTCACCAATTGCTTTTCTTAGGCTTTCCTTGGCTGCTGCTTTGCTGACACCAAAAAACTGAAGGGAAAGGCCCTTTGTGTTCCCCTGCTTCTTTCCCTGGTGCATTCTGGGTGCCGTGCATGGATGCCCTCCAGGAGGATTTTCTCTCCATGTGACTTGTGCTAGTGGAGCAGAACAACTTTGGCCAGCCTGTTATCCTGGTGCCAGCAGCCAGGAGCAGGCACTCCAGACCTGGAGGAACAAGGCCACCCCCAAAAGCACCTCCTGCAATAAATGGAGCTGGAGATGGTCAGTGGTACCCACATGCAAGGCACATATTTTTCTGCATTTGTGGTGAGTTTTGAGATGTGGGACAATTGATGCTGCATTGCTGTTAAAGATGAATGAATTCCTGGTCACTGCCTCCTTCTCTCAATGAAGGCAGCTCAGTGCACTTCCCCTGTGGCTGTAGCTCAGCTTGACCCAGGGGTGCCAGCACAAAACACATCCCAGCTGCCCCTGAGCTGCTTTGGCCTGGTTGGACATTCTTTCTTCTGGCTCTGTTGTGGGAGACCTTCCAGCTGATCTTGACTTCTCCAGCAAAGCTATCTTTGAATTGGAGAAAAGGTTTGGTCCGTGGAAGAGTCTCTTGTTGAGGTTCATAGATTTTGTGTGGTGGCTGGTGAACATCTCTCCCTGAGGAGAAGGGTGGGACCTGCACCAAAGGGGAACAGGCAGGACCTGGGGTGGATGATCTGTGACAGCAGGGGCTTCCTCAGCCGAGCTTGCCCAATCTCAGTGCTGGGGCATCACTCCCAAAGTAGCCACAGGCTCACCCAAACATCCCCCGAGAAGAAGCCCAACGGCCCTGCAGCCCCCAGCCAGCTGCTGCCCACGCTTGGCAGCTTTGGGATGACCACAAAAACCAGGGCAAGCACTGCCTGTGCCCGTCCCTGCTCCTTCGCCTGCAGCTCCTGGCAGCCAGAACTGGGGTCCCAGGAGGCAGCAGCATCCTGGTGTCAAGGACAGCCGAGTCAGTGCCAGCGGAGCACCGTGTTCCTCGGCCCATCCTCGCCTCCGTGCTGGGCAGCCCGAGAGCTGGATGGCTGAGCTTCCCTGCCATTCCTCCGGGCTGCAATTAGCTTGGGTTCAAGCAGAATCTTCCTCTTGGTCATACAGTTAAGTTAATGTGCAGCAACTGTTTGCTGGAGTCCTGCAAAGGTTTCTACTCCCACTGCAGCAAGGTGGGGAGGAAACTCTCTGAGCGGGAGGGAGGGAGCTAGCGAGAAACCCGGAGAGCTCCTCCCACCCCCAGACACTGCTGACACTTTGTCGATAGCCAGAGACAGATGCCCAAGGTCCTATTACCTGCTCCTGGCTTCGGTTTGTGAAGGGTTTTATTCCCCCTCTGATTTTGTTGCCGAGTTGTGTCCGGCCCTGAGCAGATAATAGAATTTCATCGATAGACTGAGAAGGTGATGTATGTTAAAGCACTTAATATAAAGAGACTTCTACAGGAGCCCAAATTCAATTTGGCCAATGAACTCAATTGCAGGCATTATTGCATTCCAGGAGAAAGACCAAGAGCATTTATACACATTACTCTGCAAATATTTATGTTCACATATCCGTGTGATGTCCTCTTCACCCTTCCTCCCTTCTGCTGGCCGACCCCCTAATGGGGAAGTTTGGTTTTATGTTTGCTTTTTAACACAGCTTTGAATATAAATAATGTTTCACCAGTCAGCAGGATCTTGACAGCTGGTGAGTGTCAACTTATTTAAAATAAATAGCCTCTCGGATGGGAACAGCCAGCTAGCGTGCTCTCCACTTTGGCATCTTTGAAATTGTCTCATCTTTGTAACCCAAACCTCAAATCATTTCGGAGGGCAGCGAGGAGGGTTCCTTCCTGCTGGGAGGACTCACTCGTCCCTACCACACAACCAAAAGTGAAAACCCACAAGGAAAACAACCCACTCACAACCCTCTGACCTAACTCGGGGGTTTTTTCAGTTCTTTGGCTCTGCACAAAGCAGTGAAAGCCAGAAGCCTCTCACCCTGGTTCAAGCTGAAAAAACCAACACGTTAAAACGGCTTTTCCTCTCCTTCATCCCCTGGGCCTCGGGGAAGCTCCCAGCCCTGCTCCTGGGATGAGCCACCATTGCCTTCTGCATCCCCTTGAGCCCTGCTCCAGGGCTGGCAACAGCAAACCCCTGCCAGAGCAATTTCCCAGCAAGGCAAAGCCTGATATAAATGCTCTCCACAAAGGGACTCTGCTTCTTCCATGGCCCAGCCATTAGAAGCTATTTTTACCTGCTTCCACACGCACAGATGGGCCAGAAACAATCCGAGCTCAGCACCCGTTATGCTTTGCCCAAAAGATTTGCTCCCTGCTTTTGCTGAGCTGCCAAAACAGTTGCAAAAGAGCAGGTAGAAGTGGGTAAGTGATGGCCAGGCAGCTGCCGGAGCGTGCTGCGAGCAGCGGCTGGGGATGACAATGGAGAGATGGAGAAGAGTTATTCATGTTTCCCCGAGAGCCCAGATCAGTTGAAACATCGTTTTTCCTTGGGGACGGAGAGGAAAGAGCTCCCTTCAAACACATCGTCCCGTGAGACTCATTAAAGGCTCATCAATTACAGTGAGAGCAAACAATTCAGGGGAAAGCTGTGATAAGCCTTCCTCCGGCCGGCAGTCATTAGCGGCTCTCCCGAGCTGCCTCTCCCCGCACCGGCAGAACGGGAGCAGGGGGGCAAAGCCAAGCCCACGGGGGAAAGGCAGGAGTGTGATGGCTCAGAAGCCAGCAGGATGGCACCAGCAGTCTCCAGAGTGTCCCCATGGCCATGCAGAACATCCTCATGGAGAGGAGTGAGCAAGCCGGGCTGGAAAGAGGCTTGCAGGGGGGAGGTGGTGGCCTGGTGCTGCTGCATGTCCAGGTTTTTAAGGAGCTGAGGGCAGTCAGTGTTGTCTCACGGCAGCTGGGCAAGAGGCACAAGGGGATGGAGCGGCTCTCTAGGTCCCCACCCAGCAGTGTCACTGCCTGGGGCCTGGGGGGTGCCAGCACCCCAAGGCTGCCCCATCCCTGCTGGAAGGCAGAGGGATGAGGAGATGCTCTTTGCCTTTCCCTGCCTCACTTCTCCGCTCTGCAAGTGGGGCTGGAAAACAAGGAAGAATCCTTGGAAGGAAAACAAAGGGCTGAGGTGGCTTTTTAAAATTACTTCAAAAGTCATTATTAATGAAAGCTCAGGGATAGGGGCTGTTTTCCCACTCCCAGCACGGAGGGAGGTTTGCTGCACTCAGTCCCTTCCTGTGTGTGGGCATCTCCTTCCCTCACACGTGGGCTTGGCACCAGACACCTCTCCCGCAGCTCACTGCTGTGACCTCCAGGATGCTGATGTGGAGAATTGCAGGAAAGTGTTCTTTCTGGCTGAAAAAAAAAATAAAAAAGAGAAGAAGAAAGGGAAAAAAAAAAAAAAAAGGAAACTTTCCTGTAAACTTTTCTTGGGCCCCCAAGCTCCGGNGTGGAGAATTGCAGGAAAGTGTTCTTTCTGGCTGAAAAAAAAAATAAAAAAGAGAAGAAGAAAGGGAAAAAAAAAAAAAAAAGGACACTTTCCTGTAAACTTTTCTTGGCGCTCCAAGCTCCGTGATGTTCCCTGGTGGAGGCATTGGCAGCATCAGAACCACACTGCACCACTCTGAGGAAAGCTGAATGACCTGCACTAAAATAAACTCATAAATACCCCTTTGTGCAAACTGTAACATCTCGGGGCACACATTGCTCTGGCCACTCCTGCTGGGAACAGCGTGAGCCACTTCGTGTTTAATGCCAAGTGCAGTGGTGTGACCTGCTGCCAGCCCGGTGCAGGATGGGTGTCCCTGGTGCCCGAGGGTGCTGCGGGTGCTGCTGGGGCTGCTCCCCACCACTGCTGACCCTACACAGGCTCTGAGTGCCTACCGAGAAACAGCACTGTCAGCACAGCCTTGACCCACGAGTCAGAAACACTCCCAGCTCCCCAGATCTCCTCCAGAGCCAGAGAGACCATATTGCACTTTGCTGGAGCAGCCCCGGGGCTGGAGCAGGGCCATGGCTGCCTTCTGCAGGACACAGTGCAGGTGTCTGCCCCACTGCTGATTTTTAAGCCTCATTGCTAAGTAGCTCCTAACCTTTCCCTTCATCCTCTCCTTCCTGCCATGGCTGGGCGCCGAGGAGGATGAGCAGGACCAGCAGCTCCCACCCAGGGGACTGGGCTAATGCCATTTACTCCAGGCTCTGCCAGCTGAGTCTTGGCTGGGGAAAGGCAGGCACAGACCATCGGCGAGTCCTTGGGCTGTGGGCCCAGAGGAGGAGGCACAGAAACCTGAGGAAGGGCTTGAAGCTGATCCACTGAGCCTGAGCTGCAGGAAGGCCAGGATGAAGAAACCTCTGCCCTAAACGGGGCTGGCTGAGGGTGCTCAGCTGTTCACCGTTAAATAATGCAGCCTGATTGATTGGGCTGAAAAGTGCTGTGCTGCGGGGTCAGCCTGCTGGGTTACAGGTCCCTGCTTAGATTGATGATCCTCAAAGGTCGAATTCAGAAAGCAATTCCCTGGTAAAATTGATCCTTCGGATAACAAAACTTTTGCACAGTGGCAAAGGGTCCAGCAGTGAGAAAAATCAGTGACCCAGGCACAGGCAGGCAAGGGGAACACCTGCCTCTGCTTCCTCCCGACTTAATTTTCCTTGGTTACACCAATTAGGAAGTGAGGGTCTCCCCTGGGAAGAGCAGGGCTCTATCACTCCTCACTGGGGCACATCCACGAGCTCCCACCCTGTCCCCATCCCACTGGGCAGGAGGCAGCTGGGGCTGTCCCAGGAGCTGGTGCTGGGCTCCCAGCCCTCCTCAGCAGCAAGTGAGGGGTGTGTGTGTAGGAGCAGACACTCCTGGCACTTCCTGCACACACCTGTGCCTCGGCAAGGCCAGGTCCCACTGCCTGGAGGAGGATTTGTAGCTGGAGCCAAATGAATGGTGGACGGGTCTCACCCTCCTGCACGGGGAGCCAGAAGCACCCCAAAATGTCTGCTTGGCTCCTGCCAGGAGCAAGGATGTGCCACATGTGGAGGGGGCTGGTCAAGGCTGCCTCAGGGCTGATGTCCCCACTGTGACTGGTCTGTGACTCACAGGGTCAAACACTGGAGCCAAGCACCACCCTCCATCTCATCCCAAACTTCAGGGGAAAAACGGGCTGTGACAGTCCCCTCCATCCTTGTTCCCACTCCCCTGGGGCTCCTAAACCCACCCTTGGCTGGGTGCTGAGGCCGTGCCCTGGAGCTGCCCCATCCCCTCACTCCCATCAGAGCAGGAGGGAGGAGAGCTGCAGCTCCTGAAGCTGTTGCTCTGTTCAGGCAGGGCCCAGAGCAGCAGTGGTGAGGCTTTGACCTGCTTTAACCTGCTTTAACCCACTATCTTGCCGGCTTTGCTCTCATCTGCTCGCTTTGAAGCGAGAGAAGGAGGCCAGGCTGTGTGGACGCTGAATAATTCAGAGCCAGGCTCCGCAGCGCCCTGGGGCTGGGCAGCGCCTCTGCCAAAGGGCTGGGACAGCTCAGCCCTTCCTCACCACAGCCAAAGGGGACCTGAAATTCAGCATCCCTCCTGGCTGTAGGTACCAGCCAAAGCCACTTCCTTCCCCTGGATGCTGGGATTCGTGGCTCACTCCCAGAGCACAAGTGCTTGGAGGCTGTCAGTGCTTTCAGCCGTGACGCGGCATCTCCAGCCCTCACCCACCACGGTTTCAAGTGGAGCATGCTGAGTGTGTCTGCCTCTGCTCCCTGGGCCACGTTTTCTTCTTTCCTCCCTTTTGGAGGCTGCAAAATTCCCTCTTCTGCTTGGTCAGACACAGGGCAGGGTTGTAAGACTGGGAGAGATTGTTCATCCAGCTTACGCTTAGCCTCTGAGCGGGGTTTGCTAGAATTAAGGACAGGGAGGGGAGGGAGAGGGAAGAAAGAAATCATACATGAGGTCAGCTTATCCAGCCATGCGTGAGGAGAGCACAGCAAAGGAGGCCTCAGCGGGTCAGGCAGGTGGCTGGGGAGCTTCTTTGGGAGCTCCAAGGGAGAGGGGAAGAGGCACCAGGAGCAGGGGGCATGCACAGCACCAGCACCCAGACTCCCAGCTCCCAACCTAACCCAGGCTGTTTATCCCAGGGCAGACAGAGCACAAGAAGCAGGAGGCCATGTTTCCTCTGTCTTCTCTGCAGGCAGTTCTTTCCCTCAGCTCTGCATCTCCTGAGCCCTGTAAAGGGAAGTGCTGCCCCATCAGACTTCTCCACCCCTGCACAGAAGGCACAGCATTACTGTTTTCTAATGCTTCTGCTTCTGAGAGTGTAAATTATTGCACAAAGCAGGGAAAACCGTCGGGCTGTGCTAGGGATCGGCTGTCTGGAATGAAATGAGATGTTTTGGTCCCCAAAGTCTCTGTCTGATGGCCTCAGCTCGGGCCCAGGAGTCACCAGAGCCACGAGTGAGTTATGGGCTCAGCCTCTGCGCTCTGCGCAAGTCACCTCCGGAGTCTGAGCAACAGGAATTATTGTGCACGGAGATAATTATTCCCTGCATACTGCACTACAGCTCATTAAAAGTTTCTTAATGTTTGCAAATTGCTGAATAGCGTTTTTAGTTGTTGCCTTCTCTGACGAGGCGGGGACTAACTGGTGGATTCTGGTGGTGGCTTGTTGTCTGTGTTATTTTGGTCACAGCAGGCTGGGGCTGTGCTGCACGTAGGGAAAAGGGTTTGTGCTGGGCAGCCTCACACCACGGGAGAAAATGCTGCTGGCTTTGGCACAGTGCACAAGGGGCAAGGGCTGAGTGCCACCAGGGTTAGCCCAGCTCCTCCATCCGAAGCCAGAGACTTCCTCCGAGGTGAAGCCTCCATCTGAGGTAATCACCCAGATTCCTGTAACAGCCTGACATGTGACTCCTTCCTGGTGTCTCAGCTGGAGATGTTGACTTGCCATTAAACAGTCTGTGCTCCTCGGTCAGATAGTGGGACTGGAGTGTCTCATCTTGGACGAGACGCTGCAGATCTGCCCTGGGTGAGGAGGTGGATGTTGATCCCCAGCTCCAGGTACCTGGGGAAATCTGCTGAGTTCAGCGAGAAAAACCTGCAGGAGGAGCAGGGAAGGGGTGACCAGCCCCGCCTCAGCACATTTTCAGCACTACACTGGGGACAAGGAGGAGCAGCAGGAACACCTGACAGCTCTCCCCTGTCTTCTTCCTCCAGGTGTAAATGCAACCTCCATGCCAACCTGTGCACCTTCAAAGAGGGCAGCCTCCAGTGTGAGTGTGAGCACAACACCACGGGCCAGGACTGTGGCAAGTGCAAGAAGAACTTTCGCTCCAGGTCCTGGCGAGCAGGGTCCTACCTGCCTCTCCCCAACGGGTCCCCCAATGCATGTAAGTAACCTGCAGGGAGCCGGCCCTGCCCTGGGCTGCTCAACACCCACAGGTGGGAGCGGGTCCTCATCTTGTCCTTCTCCAGCTCTAATCAGTGCAGGCTGCTCAGCTCTCCAAAGGGAAATGGGTTCTTAGCCCTGTCTTGGTGCACAGAGAAATGAAGGAGGATCTGGTGGATGCAGAGGTGATGTGCTGGCTGCTGGCAGGGTAACGATGAATGGGAATGATGGTCAAGATCAGGGATGACGACCTTAGGCCAAGATGTAACCACGGCTTCGGGGCAGTGCCAGTTACTGTCCTTTGCCAGAGGCGTTACGGAGCACAGCAGAGCTCTGGCTGCCGAGCAGCCCCCGGGCTGTGTGCTGGCTCTGCTCAGCTGCAGGAGTGCCGCCTGCTCCCTGGATCCTGCCCGTGCCTGCCGGCGTTCCCGGTGAGCGCCGCGAGCTCCCCGTGCGCAGCCCCAGCCTGCTGGGACGCGGCTCTGGCAGCGGCGGCGCGCAGGAGGGATGAAGGATGCCTTCCCACCATCCTCCGAGCAGGGAAGTGGGGCAGGAGACATCACAGCTGGGCCGGTTCCTCCCGGGTTCCTGTCCACTCCACATTAGCAAACTCGTTTAAATGTCACGAAGCCGCAGTAGCCGCTCCAGCCTTTCAAGCAGCAGCTTTGAGCGTTACCAAAGAGAATCTTTTCTCTCCCTCCTCCCAGATTTTTTGAAAGATTTATGTGCTTTAAGATGATCAAAGCTGAAATTCAGGCTCCGAAGGCCATGACGGGAATGTTTTGTGTGTGCCAGGGCTGGTAGACGAGCAGGTTCTTTGAAAGGGAACGAGCTTGTCAGCTCCCACCAAGCAGCTGCATTGCTTCAAAGGAGCCTGGGAGAGTTTCTGGTGTTGACAGGCACAGACATGCTGTTCTCTCTCTTTCCCTCCCCTCCATTCCTTGTGTCTCTTCTTATTTCTCTTTCTCCTCTGCTCTTCCTTCTCCCATTCGTCTCTTTTCTCATCTGTCATTCAGTCTTCTTCCTCCTCCCCACCCCAACCCACTCTGCTGCTTCCTCCTCCCCATGCCAACATCCTCTTCCTCTGCCCCAGGGGCAGCTCTCTGAAGCCCTCTGCTCTTGGTAGTTCTACCTCTTCCATCACAGTGCTTTACACTCAGGCAGAGCTGAGACTTTCCATAATTCACCCACATGTTAAAGAAGGGAGGCCCCTGAACGTGTTTAAAAAAAGACTGGACATGGCACTCAGTGCCATGGTTTAGTTGATGAGGAGGTGTTAGGTCACAGGTTGGACTAGATGATCTTAAAGGTCTTTTCCAGCCTAGTTCATTCTGTGATTCTTCAGTCCCCTGTTCAGACCCTACAGCTTGTCCTTAGACCAGTGCTCCTGTGTGCTTGTCCTTGGCTGGGCTTTCACAGCAGCCCAAGGAAATGGTTAACAGAAAAAACCCATCAGCAAGGACCACGCTGGTTTTCCTTCCCCAGGTGAAAGGCTTGAGATGCCAGGAGCCCAGACAGCGTTGTCTGCTGTTTCTGTGCTTTGACAAAAGCAGCTTTTAAGCTGTAGCAGCAAACTGATGTGCCTGTGAGCAAGCCCCCACTAATTAGCTGCTGTTCAGTCCCATGTTGTGTGTCTGTGTGATCTTCTGATGGTGTCCTGCTTCCAGTGACTGGGCTTCCTCTTGTTTTTTCCAGGTGCAGCTGCAGGCTCAGCCTTTGGCAGTAAGTAAAACTCTGACTGAAATGCTGGCATTTAACACCTTGGTGCATGATCCTTGTGGATGTCACTAGGAAAAAAAATATGGTTGTTTTCTATCCATTATCATTTTCCAGGCAATAAGTCTTCCCTAATTGTGCCTCATTTTCTGTCCTGTCAAAGAGTCTTATATTTTCTTCCTCTGACTTCAGCAGCCTCATTTTGCCTCTTCCTCTGGCATGGTTTCCCCCCATGAGGTTCGTTAGTATGGCAGCTGGAAAGGAAATAAAAAAAGACTCTTCAAAATCACCAGTGCTCGCCGTGAGCTCCCCCTCCTAACCCCCCAGTACTGCAAAATTCTGCTCTGAGAAGGAGCTGAGTGTGAATTATTTGGCGTAGAACCCAGTCTGGGTCACCTTGGGCTATCAATAAAAAAGCATACAGGGTGTGTGTACATCTGTATGTACACGTGTATGCATATGAACAAATGGCTGTGAGGTGTCAGCAGCAAAGGCAGAGCTCAGCAGGGATTTCTGCTGCAAGATTGATGGCAGGACAGGGCTCCTTATTTAACAAAGCTGGAGGTAGTTTGATATCAAAGAGCCTGGAGTTTTGGGTAAGCAGAAGCCTGGGTTTGAATGTTGTGGGGCAGAGTGCCCCTCCAGAAGAAACAAATCAGGGAGCTGAATGAATAATGGATTCTTTGGTTTGCAGGCAAGTGGGAAGAATTGGAGGAGGAATCGTTTCAGGGAAATGCAAATGCAATTAAGAAAAACACACCTAATAGAAAAGTGGAGGACAGGTTTTCTGAAATGAAAAATGAACCATATTTAGACTTTTAGCCGTTAAGTGCTTGAAATTTTCAAATTAAAATTAAAGGTCTCCCTTAAGTAATTTCAGATTTAAAAAAAATAAATGTTTCAACAGCGAAAATATTCTTCACCTTTCTCTTCAAAACCATTTTGATAACTTTTTTGCCTCCCATTTACAAAGCTCGGCATCCTCAGCACTACTTTTGTTTCCCTGGAAAACATTCCCCATCAAGATTTTCTGCGGGACAGAAGCTGGGAGGGTGCTGGGAGCGATGTGCAGGAGGTGGACAGGAGGGATTTATGTCCAAGGCCAGTTAAGGAGAGATTATTTAACCCACATAGGAGACTAGAAGTGACCTAAATTAAGTATTTAAACTAGCTCAGGGCTATTATGAAATTAAGCACGATAATCTGCATGAAGCAGTGGGACAAACAAGGACAGGAGGGCAGCAGGTGTAAGTTAAGCAGGAATTTGTGTCCCAGTGTTATTTTAGTCGAGGCTGTTGTGGGGAGCAGTGGGGTGGGATCGCTGCTGCTGACCCCCAGCCAGCCCGAAATTTGGAGGGAAACCACTGGAAACAAACACGTGCCAACAGTGCTGGTTGGCTTTGATGGTGCCAGGTAGTTTGGTGAGGGGTGGCAGCAGGGAATGGTGCTGTACAAGGAGCACAGCTGGGCACGTGGGCACTGGGCAGTGGGAGCACAGCTTGGCCTGGGGGCTCCTTGGCACCTCCCGCCCGCTCCTCACCCCATCCCTGCCCAGACGTGCCTTCATCGCCCCTTTTCAGCTTAATTGGCCATTAGTTTATGATCGAGCTGTAAGTATTTAAGCCAATATCTGCACCAACAGAGTAAGCTGATACAGCCCCAGCCTGCAGCCCCTGCTCACACACACACTCACACGCCCTGGCTGTGGGCAGCGTCACCCAGCCGCCGTCGCCTTAATCCTGCCGGTGCCCCAGCTGTGACCGTGCCAAGAAATCAGTCACCAGTTCAGGCCAGCAGCAGCAGCCTCACGGGTGTGCAGGCTGGCATGGGAGCCCACCATTCCCCCCAGTAAGTGCCTCCCAACTCTTCTCTTTGCTTGTCAGCGTACGAGCGACCGCAGCGCGTAAACGCCGCGAAAGCCACCGCCGCGAAAGCCACCGCTGCAAAAACCACCACTGCAAAAACCACCACCACCACCACAACCACCACCTCAACCACCACCACAACCACCAGCAGCACCCCCCCAGCAGCCAGCACCACCCAGCCAGGTGGGTGCCATGCTCCCTGCCCCGCTCAGAAGCCAGGACTCCACTCGCAGGCTCTTCTTTCAGCTGCTGTGTCCGTAGCCGTGGATCTCTGCTCTGTAGGATGATGAAGGGACATGGATAAAAATCACCCTGACTTGGTTCACTTCCCACAGCCACCAGGCAGCCCTGGTTTGCTGTTGTCTCTGGCACAGCTGCCAAGGATGCTCTCACAGCTCCATGACAAGGCAGTGCAGGAAAGCAACGAAGACTTTTCTGATCCATAATAAATTTAAACCACGTATTTCTCTGGAAGGAGAGGGCAGTTGTACCCCATCCTGCTCCATCCCTGACTTCCTGCCACTTGCCACCAGACTCAGAGCAGCGCACACATTTTGCTCTGTCCTTGCTGGTTGTCCCAATCCTGCACCAACCCCCTGTGGCCAAACTCATGGATGTACTGCAGGTGCAGTTTTCCTAGGGCAGAATTCCAGCTTTCCCCACGTGGCCGCTGTCCAAGCAGCCCGGGAGCGTGCAGGGCTGGAGCTCACACACACGCCAGAAACGTCCTTTCCTAATTTCTGAAATCCCCCAGTGGAGGAAAACTTTTGTCCTTTTTCTGGGGCTTCCTCCTTCCCTCCCCCTGTGAACAAGGAGACAGCGTTTTTCCTTGTCTTTTGGAAATAAGCAGATAAAACTTAACAGCAGGACTTTTTTTTAAGCTGCTCATGGGGGAATTAGACACGCATTCCTCCCTTTGCCATGCTTTCAGGGCCTGATATTTCCCAGGAGGACGTTTTACACCCACAGCATGTTAGTAACAGTCTGTCTGGGGGAGCTGCCAGAAGCCAGTCAAAGGGATGAGGAAACTTGATTGCATGTTTATGCAAATATAGATATATTCATGGAAGTACCCTGCTTGAGGAGTTAATCAGGGAGCTGAGGGTTTAAGTCCAACTTCCATGGAGTTGGAGTGACCTTGGAAAAAGAGTGCAAGGCTCAGCTCTGTTGAGAAGAGCTCCTTACCCAGATCCATGCTGTACCTGTGCAGGAGGAGGTTCATCCACCCCCAGCCTGGAGCTCAGACCATCCCCACAGCCCCAGGTGATCCCATCTACATCCACACAATGCACTTGGGGTCACCTGATTTTTATCCATGCTCACCTGTAGTGACATTTTAGGGCTATTTTTTTGCTGTGTTCGTGTGGGTAGCTGCTCGGTGTGTCTCTTGTACGATTTGCAGTGCTCTGCCTTTGTGGCACCTCTGGCACAGGCAGGACAGTGTCTCTGAGGGGTTGGGGTGCTGGGGGTAACCTCTCCTGCTCTGAGAGACATCACAGGGTTTATTCCTTCTCCAAAACCTGCTTCCTGGGCAGAGAAAATGTTTTCCTAATGGCTTCATAAACTGATGGCCAGGGACAAAATTAATAAATTGCAGCCCAGCTGCCGGGTTGTTGGCTTGATACAGCCAGGCCTGTGCTCCTCACTGCTCACCCCCATCCAGATCCCCCTCTGTGCTTCTGCAGAGCCAGGTCCCACCCCAGGATGGTGTTCCTGGGAGTGCTGACAGTCCCTGGAGGGGCTGCTCCACAGATGAGGGCAGCCAGGGCCACCCAGCAGCTCAAGGACCTGCTCTTACCTGGGCAGCATGAGGGGTTTGATACCAAAGGTCCACTGTGTGCCCGTGGCCAGCAATAGGGAATCAAGGCACAGTGTAATTCTGATCTGCTTTTGGCCAGAGATGTTCCTCTTCTTCCTCCATGCAAAACACAAAGCACTTCTTTAAAAACCATGACACTGCCAAGGGCCTGCAGATCTAATTCTAACCTGGGCCCCGAGGGAAACACTTTGTGAAAGAGGTGACCCTTGAACTCCTGCTAGGACGTGTTTGCAGGAGGGGACCCCCAAGCAGTGTCAGAACCCCAAAGTGAGATACTCTGTTGTAACCCCTCTTCTGAATTTTAGAAGCATTAAAATCCCTCCTTGCTTTAAGGCCAGACATTTAAACCAGTCCTGCCTGAGCCCTGCCCCATCCCCGCGCTGTTTCGCCCTCTAATTGACACACTCTCTTCTGCCCTCTGAATTTCTGCTTCCCACCATAAGCAAGCATCATCAGACCAGCCTCTGAGTTTGCTGCCTCTGTGCCCGTGACAGAAACAGAGAAAAACCCAGGTATTTAAAGCCAGCCCAGCGTGTTTCTCCCCTCTCCTGGGTGCCTCCGCACGGCAGTGGGCAGCAGCGTGGCACGTGGGCTAGAGGAGCAGATTAGATTTGGGTTGTCTCTGCGTTGCATGGAGCTGCTAGACATCTGCTTCCTTTGGCTGCTCGTGGTGTTTTCGTGGTCAAGGTGGAGCTGTGGTCGTGCTCGTAGGATGCTTTCTGTGCCCGGCCGTGCGGCGAGAGGGGAGGGAGGGCTGACTTCATGGGCTGTGGTCTGAGGGCAGTGGAAGCTGCCAAAGTGGGCAGAAGGAAGAGAAATCACAGAGTTACCCTTAGGAGGGGGAATTAAGTGCTATTCTCCTTTGCCTTCTGCAGTTCTGGTATTTCAAAGCCTTCCTTGAAGCCTGTCAGCTTCTTCCTTGCCATTTGTTACATTTTCTCCCATGTTCAAAATAAGCAAAAAAAAAAAAAAAAAGAAAAAACCCCAAACTTTTCCTTTTTAAATTTATTTTTCCTGCTTCAATTTTCCTCCCTCTGGTTGATGGCAGTCTCAGCAGTGCCAGTTCACCTCTGGGAAAAACAGGACCAGCCTGAGCCCTGCTGGGTGGTCACAAACTCCAGCAGAAATTGAGCACCAACAGCCTGGCTTTGGGGAGGTCCTGCAGGAAGGGCATCCCGTGTTTTATATTTTGAGAAGGGCTTTTCCAGGCTTCTCCCTCTGTGCTGTTTTCCCCAGTGGTTTTTGCTGTGAAATGTGACTTCTTGGTTCAATTTATTCCGTTTCCTCGGAAGCCCACCAAGAACAGCAATTTCCATCAGAGCCACCCATCATTTGCCATTTTTATGAAGTGGGTTTGGGGCAAAATGTGTCTCTCTCCCCCTCCCAAAATGTAAAACTGTCCATTATGGCCCAGAGCTACAAAGGGAAAGCTTCTCAGGATAATGAGCATTAATAATTTTCTTGGCTCTGTAAATGCGATTGAGTGGAGGTGTATGTGAATGACTAAAAAGCAAAATGCCTCCAGGGCTGTTTTTTATTGTGACTCTAATTAAACCCTTGCCAATTTGCACAGGGATTTTTTCATATTCTCTTTAACACCGTATTAATATCAATTGGTTTCCACTTTCCAGCTGAAAAGGACAATGTCTATCACCTTCTCTTAGAGCTTGTCATTAAAAAAATAATCTTTTTTTTTTCCCTTTTTATTCTGTATTGTTTATCATCCCCTTGATGAGGCTGGGAAATCACATTTCTCTCCTACTCGGGTTTGTCCTTTGAAACTTGGCAAGGATCAAGAGATTTTCTTTTTTTTTCCCTCCTCCTCCTTATGTTACCCAACTGCAGTTTGAAATTAATAATATGGCTTTTAAAATTTTTAGTCCCTGGTTTGTTTTCTAGCAAACCTGAGGATTGTTACCAATATTGAGAAGCAGGGGAGGGGGATGGAGCCAGTGGGGGAGAGGGTTTGCAGGGAAACCAAAGAAGTGAGCCATAAAATTTCTTGCTGGTTCAACTTGTCTGCGGTGGTTGGAAATTCTTTGGTTTGTATTTCTGAGGGAAGAGCAGAGCCTGAAGGAGGGCGTGGAAGTTGGGATTGGAAACCAGGGCTTGGTGCCTCCATCCCAGGTGTGTGTGCTGCTCCTCAGCTGTGATTTCAAAGCAGAGGGGTGCAGGGCAGTGGCTCAGGTCCTGGTGCTGACACAGGAGCACGGGCAGCTCAGCACACACCGCCCCTCACAATTCAAGGGCTCTGGTGCCTAAAGACGCCCGTGGCACGGGGCTGGGTGTTGGATTTGGGGCTCTGACTCCCTGTGGGGATGCTGCAGGGCTCCTCGTGGGATACCAGCTCCCCCAGTAACACAATTTTCTCTTTGATCACTGCAAGACTACCCCGGCTTGTCGGCGGCTGCCCCGCTGCAGGTGGGCTCTCCCCTGGCCAAGGCTGGCCCAGGAGCACAAGGTAGGAGCCACGGGGCTGAGCTGGGTCCTGCCAGCAAGAACCAGCTCACAGAAGGCTTTAGCTCCTAGCTCTGGCTCTGTGTTTTCCATGCCTCTCTTCTCCTCCTGCCCAGGAAAGAGCTCGGGGCTTGTCTGTGCCCTGCACACAGCTGGGAATGAGGCTGGATGGAGCCTCGGGGTTTAGTCATGAACAGGAAGGGTGAGGATGGTGAGTGGTAGAAGGGATTGTTCACAGCTTGCTGCTGGGGTGAACGGAGAGGATCATGGAAATCCTGTCGATTCCCGAGGCTGGAGCCTGTTTGTAGAGCAGAACCACCCTGTGAGTGGATAGGCCTGTGTCCTTGGGAACACAGATCCTTCCAGTGCTTGTCCTTGCTCAGGTCTCCTACGTGACTGCCTCAGGTGCTCGAGGTGGGAGCCTTGGGAGGTTTCTCTCTGGCTGTTGAGGCTGAAGCTTCTCCTCCTCAGGGTTCCCACCACACACACGCTTTGGTAGCTGCCCTTGGTGCTCAGCTCCTGTTTCCCACCCCAGATTCCCGTAGCTCGCTCCAGCCTTAGACTTTAGCATCCCTCCTGTGCAGATCACGGCATCCTGGGCCTGTCTGGCCTCACAGAGAGGCAAAGCTGCTTTTGATGCAGTAACAAAGGATAGAGCTACACCAAGGGGCCAGGAGTGCTGGCAGCCTTGACAGTGCTCTGCAGATCTGGCTTCTCTCCGTGCCTGGGCAGTGTCAGGACCACATGCCAACACTCAGCTGTCCAGCAGCTCCCACACCTTCCCCTTAGGAATATTTTTCCTGCCTCCCTTCACACTTAGAGATGCTAACTTTGAGGAGACTTTGTCTCTCCTTCCTGCTTCAGCACGTCCTCCACCAGACAGAGCTCCACCGACCCAGCCTAGACACCTGCCTAGAGCTTCCAGTGTGTCCCTTTGCCACCTTGCTAAGCAAACCAGGGGGGATCTGTTTTAAATCTGATGTTCTCTCTGATGCCACCCATGCTGACCCAGCAAACACAGCAGCCCTTGGACAGAAGCCGAAGCCACCAGACCCTCCCGAGAACGTGCGAGGTAAGGCCAGGCCTGTCCCCAAGGCTGGGGCAGGGCAGGTTTCTCCCTCAGTGCCACAAGCCAGGACAACCAAAGCCACTCCACTCCATCTGGAGGACAGATGTCCTCAGCACAACGCCCTCATTGTACAGTCTCCTACTCAGAGGGTCCTGCTCAGCTCAGCTCTGCTCATCCAGCCCCAGGGAGGTCTTTTTGGAGATGTTTGGGGCCAAGGAAGGCAACGGAGACCCTGGTACCACAGCAGCCTCAGGGATGGTGCTGGAAGCAGGAGCGGGGGCACTCTGAGCATGGCTGAGCCCATGGGGAGCAGGGCCACCTCCTGCCACCACTGTCACCGTGAGGATGTGACCGACACAGGTGGCTGGAGCTGGCAATGCCCACCCACGGCCTCCCCGAGCAGCACAGCACTTGCAAAGGCATAAGCTCCACAAAAAACCCTCAATGGAACCAGAACCCATTTCCAAACACCCTGTGGGACCTCAGTGCTGCTCAACCTTGCTCCTCACTGCGCTCACCAAAGCACAAACCTCCCAAGGCTTGGTGGCCTTTCCCCCAGTGCTGGGTCATTCTGTGTGGGGCAGGGGTCTGGCTGGCAGCACAAGCCCCAGGGGGCCCCATTCCAGCTGGGCCAGCCCTTTACCCTGAGGAAACGTGGGAAGCATGGCCCTGGGAGCCCCCTCCCCAGCACAGCCCTCAGACCTGTTCTATCCTCTGGCGTAGCAGCTCCGAAGAGCAAACCAGGGCGCACAGCACACTCTGCAGGCAAGAGGCACGGCAAAAAGACAGGTACGTGCTGCTGGGGACGGGCAGGCTGGGCCAGCACCTGCTCTGCAGGACCCTGTTGGTGCACCCCTGCCAGATGCCACCTCCATAGCCCTCATCCTCCTCGCAGAGCTTTGGGTGCCAGCTGGCGTCACCTCCGCCAGCCCGAGTCCCTGGGCAGTAGATAATGGATTGTGAGTTGTAGATCCTTACCCCAAACCACACCACCAAACGCTCATCAAGGGGGCACGTGTGAGCAGCTCCTCCCTGCTCTGCAGTAGTGTTGTGCATTGGGTTATTCATGCATTGGGGTATTCATGCATTGGGTTATTCATGCATTGGGTTATTCATGCATTGGGTTATTCATGCATCGGGTTTTTCATGCATCGGGTTTTTCATGCATCAGACTTTGAGGAGGGGAGGGGAGGAGCAGAAATGTAGCAGGTGCCAGCTGTCTGGTGCAGAAATAGATGCCAGTGCTGCCAGCACGGTGCTCTTGGCTTGGCATTGTTCTCGTGGCAGGGGTGGTGCTAAGCAGCGAGAAAAAGCCTTTCTCTGATTTTTCTCAAGCATCCTCAAAGAGCTCAAAACTCATCCGGCTCAAACCAAACTCTGGCCCAGTGGCTCCCATTGAAACATACAAAGGTAAGCAGAGGGAGGGCGGCGCTCCAGGGCTCCCTGACCTCGCTCAGGTGATGTGCTCCTGCAGACTCAGACCTGGAGAAGGTGGGGAGGCTCTGTCCCAGTCGTGGTTAGCTGTTGGCTGTGTGTAGCAGTGCTTCCCTAGTCTGAAACAACACCTGGGAATTGCAGCAGGCAGTATTCGAGCTGGAATTCTTTGGGTATCAGTTGTTGAGGCAGAAGTTCTTTCACAAGGAGTCAAGATTATGAGAGACCCTCAGCTCCTCCTCAGGCAGCTGTGAACCATGGGGAAACCTCTGCCCTGCTCCTTCTGCCCTGGTCATCATGTCATTGATCACGTCTCCTCCTCCAGTCGCATGTGCATGCCAACCCACACCCTTCCCTGCCATCCCTCTGCCATCCTTGAATGTTTAATGTTCTGCTTGGAACAAAGCCCCAGCTCCAAACCTCTCTCCGAAGGCTCTGAAAGCTCAGACACGGCTGAGTCTACTTCTGCTCACATTATCCCCTGTCCTTGCTGGGAACCTCCTGACAAGACCAGCTGGGCCACAAGTCACCTCCTTTTCTCCTGAGTTGCACATCTCACTACATAAACACAGAGTTTTTATATATAAACTCACAGTAAGATCCAGCACCCAGATCTGGCACTGCGAGGTTGTCACCATCCCAAGGCATGGTAATAAAAAGCAAACACAAGAAGCACAAAATCTGATCCCTCTGACTATAAATTCACTCACAGATGGCTGTTTTCTAACAAGTGCTCACAAATGACAGAGGTCAGCCCTGGGGGCAGGAGCACTTGGCCAAGTGATGGTGGCATCTCCCACCCCACCAGCAGCCTTTTCAGGCTGTGCTGTGCCAGGCAAGCCCTGGTTCCAACCAAACACACCTTCCACCAGCTGTTGAAGGATCCCACACAAACCACATTGCCTTGCATAGGCTTATTTTAAACATTTAACCTGAGAGCCACCACCCCTCACAACAGAAAGGTACAACAGGAAGGGGCCTGCTGAGGAGGGATACAGAGGGGAAAAGGAGAGGCTGTGGGGTTTTACCTGGACACGCAGCAGCTCCATCTCCACTTGAGCACCCTCTGCCAGCCCCATCCCGTGAGCCAGTCCCCTCTGTTCCCCAGGGAGGCACAGCCTTTGCCAGGGCTCTGCCGCTCAGCCCAGCTCCTCACAGGTCCTGCAGCCTCCCCAAGCACCGAGCTCTGCTCATTAACAAGGCAGCTGTGTAATTAACATCCGACTCCCCTCCACTGCCTGCTCCCATAATGGTGCCGTTTCTGAAAGAAATCATGTCCTGGGATTGCAAGGGGCTGGCTCCTGCCTATCCACACCTCAAGACTACAGGGACCCTGACCCTGCTGCGCTCTCTGAGCGATGATTTCCAGCCCAGTCCCCCCATGGTGGTGGAGAACTGTGTGCTCCCCTCCTGCCCAGCACAGCTCAGCCCTGCTGTGCCAGTGGCCATGGCATTCCCTCCGGCAGGACCCTCCTGCACAGCGGCTCCTCTGCTCCTCCCAGCACCAGGGAAGGCGCTCCACCCCGTGTCCCCAGCTGTCCCCTCCTCTCCTCCACAGACTGCGAGTGCTACGGCCACTCCAACCGCTGCAGCTACATCGACTTCCTGAACGTGGTGACCTGCGTGAGCTGCAAGCACAACACGCGGGGCCAGCACTGCCAGCACTGCCGCCTGGGCTTCTACCGCAACAGCTCCGCCGAGCTGGACGACGAGAATGTCTGCATAGGTGAGCACGGCCCGGGCTGGCTCCTGGCACTGCGAGTGGGCTTCGTTCAGCCCCCCTCTGCGGGTGTGGGGCCCACCTGCATGCTCTGCGAGGATGGCAGCTGGTAGGGTCTCTGCAGCCTGCCAAGGCATCTCTTCCCTGCAAGCAAAGCCTAAAAATTATCGTAGAATCACAAAACTGTTTGGGTTGAAAACTATCTGGTTCCACCCCCTGGCACGGGCAAGGACACCTTCCACTAGACGAGGTTGCTCCAAGCCCCATCCAGCCTGGCCTTGGACTCTTCCAGGGATGGGGCAGCCACAGCTTCTCTGGGCAAACCGAGCCAGGGTCTCCCCACCCTCACGGGAAAATGTCTTTCTGACTGAATTCAGATGCCTTGCTCAGGCAGGAAGGGCTCAGCCCCAAAGAGGGGTGGCCTTTGCACCCGAGGCTGTTTGCAGTGTTGGGGCCTCTTAGGCCAACGTGTCCTCCCAGCCCCTTGGCCTCTAAGCTCCCTTCCACAGCACATCTTTCAAAGCTGTGCTTTCACTCTTCCAAAGCCCCCAGCCCCTCCCTCAGGGAACTGCAAGCACAGAACCTGAGGCAGGACGGGCTCTGACCTCCCTCTCTTTGGCCAGAATGTAACTGCAACCAGATCGGCTCCATGCACGACCGCTGCAACGAGACCGGCTACTGTGAGTGCAGGGAAGGTGCCACGGGGCCCAAGTGCGACGACTGCCTGCCCAACTACTACTGGAGACAGGGCTGCTTCCGTGAGTACCCGGCTGCAGGGCCACGGGCAGCTGGGACATGGCTCCAAACAGGAGCAGCATCCCCAGCGCTGTTGGCTCGGGTGGCCCGCCATGCCCCGGGTGCAGAGTGAGCAGATTCCGGCCATTCCTCCCAAGTCCAAAATCACTTTATAACTTTGGCCACAGAGTTTGCACCCCTCCACTGCATTCTGCTGGCCTTGGAACTGCTCTAGCGCTGGATAATTTAACCCCTAGGAGCTAAAATCTAGTTCCTGCTGCGGCCAAGGGGTTTAACACACTGCGGGGTAACACCTGCACCTCTCCCTCTCGCCCTGCAGCCAATGTCTGCGATGACGAGCTCCTGCTCTGCCAGAACGGCGGCACCTGCTACCAGAACCAGCGCTGCATCTGCCCCGTGGGCTTCAAGGGCGTCCTGTGCCAGCAGTCCAGGTGTGAGGTGGACAAAAAGGACTGTGACGGTGCTCCGGGTGCCTGCGGCAGCCTGGCCACCGTGGCCCTGGGGGTGCTGGCCCTGCAGCTGCGAGGCTGGGTGGACCTCTGAGGCTGCACAGGGAGCGCAGCCCGTGCGCGTCACCCGAGGGACCTGGGGACACCGAGGTGACGGGTGGCCGTCCCCACCGCCTCCTCCGCCTTCCTTCACGCTAGGACTTGCACAACGTTCTTTCGGTCCACTTTCCAAGCAGAGAGGTACGCAGGGAGCCCGGAGCTGGCTCCAGCCCGGTGTCCCAGCCCGGTGTCCCAGGAAAGAATTGCAGGGACCGCAGCAGCCTGTGCGGGACGCGGTGCGCACAGTGACTCTGTCCTGCTCCGCACAGGGCGGCCCGGGGCCGCCGGGGCTCTGGGCAAACAGTGCCGCGATCCAAGGGATGGTTTTTTTTATTATTACTTTATTTACTTTGGTATAGGCTGGGGTGTTGTTTTTATTTTCCCTCCTCTTGGCGTCCTGTCTGGGAAGAGCCTGTCGTGACAACGGCAGAGCCCCAGCACACGGCAGGCAGGGGACGGGAGGGAGGGGACAGGGGACTCTGCTCCATCCCTGCTGCGTAGTCCCACATCCCAGCACGGGCCTGGCCTGGCCACGCACATACCGTTGCCTACGACTGTAGTTGCTGCATTGATTTTGTATTTTCATGGCTGGGTTTTGTTTTCTTGCACTTACAGAGAACACAGGGGCCGTGAGGCATTTGGAACGTGAGGAGTGCAGTGTCTTATCCACACATGTCCGTATGGTGTACGGGTCAAATACTTCTTTTGGTAGAGACTTATTTTTGTTTGGATTAAATGTTATAACAGAACCACGACCTAAAGGGACATTTTACCATGAGCATTTGATTCTGGTGTATCCTCCTCCAGTAAAGCAACTATTAATGGCTGCTTGATCACCACGTTTTCCTTTTTTGTGTGCACAGTTAATTACAGGTAAAGACTTATTTTTTGATTCATAATGTCCTCTTGTGTTTTCTGAGTCACTACCAAGGTGCACCACATGGTGAGGGAGAGGGGAGGGAGAGAGAGGTTGCCTCATCACTGAGAGCTGTTAATTATTTCTCCTAATTACTTCGCTGAGCCTAGGTTAGACTACTAACTGTAGACAATGAGCAAAGCCTGAGTGATATATTAAGCACTGGTCTTGTGTGAAAAGGCCATTTCCAAATGAGCCTGCAGCAGGAAAAGGCTGGCTAGTGCAGGCATGCTTCTGCACGGGGACCTCAGCTGTGCCAACCCCACTGCAGCCCCCTCCAGCTGGTGCCATGATGCACCTTTGCAGAAAATGCTGTATTTTTAAGCAACCACAGCCAGTATTTCCAAGCAGCAAGACAGAGCTCACAGGGATTATATTAACTCATTAAGACTCATCAACATGCTCCTGTCTGAGGAGGCATTTACAGTCAGGCACGTAAGTGAAGGCAGGAGAAACCAGAGACGAGAAAAGAGGTAACTCAGTCAGATCAACTGGAATGTCATTAACACAAGAGCTTTTGTGTTGTCATATCCAAATACTTACCAAGCCAGGAGATGATTCAGTGCAGGTTTAAAAGATGGGGGACACCCCCAACTCCAGCTTGTTCAGTTCTAGGCTGGTTTCTTTGACAGGTGTGCAGCTTTGGTCCCAATCCCAGTTCTGTGACACTCCCAGAGCCAGCCTAGGAGCCCCACATAACCCAGGCTTCAGCCCCACTGGCAATTCCAGGTCTGGTGTCCTTGCCTGAGTGGAGCTCTTCTCTAAGAGCTTCTCTGTCAACATCTGCTCTGTTCCAGCACCTTCTCTGTGTGGCCCTGTCCCTGCAGCCCATCCTGCTCAGGTATGCCAGGAGCAGGCTGTGTTTCAAAAGTGCAAGAACCCGCAGCATCTTCCAGCCCTAACCCTGCATGCTGAGCACTCAGCCAGTGCCACCAGAACCCAGTCACCTCCACGGAGAGGGGACAGCGTGTCTGTGCTTTGGAAAAGGAGAGAAAACCACAAGTGAAGGTGCAGGATGGATATTGTCACTTCAAAGAGCACCACACGTTCTGAGCAGGATTTAACACCACAGGGGCAGAGCACAGGGCTTAATTAATCCACCATAAAGTAAAAGAGGGTTCAACTCACCCTGATTTGGCCCTTGAGGCAGCGGGCTGGCCCCAGCATTGCCTCCCTGGCTCCAGCACAGTTGGTTGCTCTCTTGGTATCGACACTCAATCTTTTCTTTGTGCTTTCTGACCACAGCAGATCTTAAATCCTCATGTGTTACTGTTCTTACAAGTAATAGCAAAGACTGTAACAAAATCAAGATCTCTAATGGCACTTCTAGAGGATGAAGCAAAATTCTCCTTTCCCTGCACTACTGTTTTTCTCTAGAATATTAGATTAAGCAAGAGAAAATTTACTACTTCATAAATCCAGACAAACTCTGCGCCCAGCAGATTCCCTGCAAATACACATTTTTATTGCAGGAACGTGCCAAGCAGCAGCACCAAATTCCTGTAGAAAATAACCTCAGAAGGGCACAACAGAGCTCAGACCAGCCCAGGAATGAAGGCTGCTGAAAACTACACTCGACCTTTCTAGGTTTGGTGGTTTGCTCTTGGTTGGTTGGGTATTGGCTGTTTGGCTTTGGGGTTTTAGAGTCACAGAATAGTCACTTGTGCTGGAGAACTTGGAATCACACAATGCAAGTCACCGCAAAGCAGGAAAGAGAACTTCTCACACAAAACTTACACTTCGTATTCAAGAAAACAATTTAAAGCTTCTGAAAGCTTCAGCACTGAAGAGCTGGTAACTGCAGACATCTGTTAGCAGGTGTCTGCACAAAGAGAACAGAGCATTATTGAAATAACACAGAGAAACCATCACTGCAAGTACCCACAGATCCCAAAGATCATCTTCTTTAAGGCAGAAGTTTTGTACATCAGTTAATGCTTCCAAATGGGAGAAGTTGTGCAATGAGCTTGATACTTTACTTGTGGAAAGGTTACCCAAAAGGTACTTCTCTTTCTGAGGAAAGCCACTTATGCTGTTTCAAGAGGTTCCATGTGCATCCTGTCACCGGCATTTGATTAGTTTGGAAAAGTTTTTAAATTACACTCCTGTCTGCAAAAAGTGACCTCTCCAAACAGCACAAGTAGAGCTTTTGATTTTTCTTGTTTACCTCAAATTCTACTCTGATTTAACTATTTAGCGTTCTGACAAATCTAAATAACCAAAAGCCCCAAGGCAACAAAAACCTTCCTGATGCACATTTGCTCACTTGCCAGGTAAAATGTTGAAGCTACAGTTCCTGGGAACTGTAAAGACAAGAGGGGGGGAAAGAATTGCATTGGCAGTTCCCAGGTAAGTTCTGTTTTAAAGGTGAGGCAGCAGACATCTCATCTGCAAGTGATTCATAAGGAGCCCTGCAGAGGCTGCAGGAGCGAGAGAACCAACACTTTTAAATGGGAATAAAATGGTCTCACTGCCCTGTTCTGCTCTGTAATTGGCTTTCACGAGAAGCCTCAAATGTAAACAAAACAAAGTATGAAGGAGGAGCTGAGTGTTCTTGCTCAGAAGTAAGAGCAGAGCTGGGTTTTGGAGAGCTTTATATCCACATCATCTCAGCCCTTTCTGGTTGGGACCCAGAGAGTTTGGCCATGATCACACAGAAAATGGCTAAAAATCACACCCTGATTTGAGATGCAGAGAAAAGCTTCAGACCCTCCTGAAGGCTCCTTTGGCATTTTGATTCTCGAGGTGGTGTAAGAAGTTTCACTGCAGGGTGAAACGTGAGGAAAGCCTAAACCCACCCATTTTCACCACGGAACTGCCAGCAGCAATACCAGGCTCCAAAAGCTCCATCCTGACCCCACTCTGTGTCACTCCAGGGGTTAAAATAGAGGGGAAACCAATGGGGTTTTGCTGTAGCAAAGGGAGTCCTTGCTTCATGCAGCAGTGAAAGCAGTGGCAGTGTTGCACAGCTGCACCAGACTATAAAATCAGGTTTTCTGTGTTTTCCCAACACCAGATGTAATGTGCTCTCAGACCACCTTCATTTCTATCATGCTTTTCCTGGGAGCTGGTGGCAAATTAGCCAAGGGCTGAGCAGCAGACAGGTACATATGGCCAGGAGGTCTCATGTCAGTGATATTCGATGTACAAGGCTGCTTAGCTTACATTTATTTGCACTAAAGAATAAGGCACTGGGCTCCTTTCCAAGCAGCTTAAAAAGACAAGAAAGGAGACCCGTTGTGGCAAGAGACTGTATTATATCATTAACATTATAAATTCCATTTACAATCCAGCAGTCATTTCATCCATCATTTATTCATGCACAATGGAGAGAGCGTCTTGCATTTTTAGGACCGTGGTTCTGCTCATCCACAGGACTGCTGTGAATGAACAGCTCAGCTCCAGTTTTGGCTCCTCTGCTCTCTGCCTTCTCACCATGCTTCAGAGACTGCCAAAAAGCAAAAGTCAGCTCTGGAATTACTGGGGTTCCATGTTATTTTTCAGGTGTTGACTGGAAATGTTGTTTAGCCCCAGCTGATGTATTTAGTCACAAGTTCTGTGGTGCTCTGGAAGCCCAGGCTGCTCCATGCTTCTCCCACAAGAGTGTAGCAGGGTGGGGGCTGTTCCCATGCCATGGATTAGCAGGGCCAGGAGAAGTGCCTTGCCAGCCTGCACCCCTGGCTCCCAGCTCCTGTGCCACCACTCATTAGACCCAGCTGCTAATTAGTTGCTGCACTGTAAGAACCCGTGGTCCCACCAGCACTGGGAGGGTGAATGCAGAGACTGGCAGGAAGGACAGGCTGGTGTCCCTCACGTCCCCTCAGCAGCCTGGCACAGCTCTTGTGAAAGCCAAGCACAACCCAGTGGCGGCTCCAGCTCTCAGCACCCCTTGGGCACACCCACCAAGGAGCCAACACCTCCCTCCTGCACTTCCCAGAGCAGATGATGCTCCTGGAAAACTGCTGGTTTCCCTCTGGTGTCCCACAGACAGCCCAGAAGAGCTGGGAAGGCAGCACAGCACAGGGCATAGTGACCCAGAGCTAAGGAACACAGATTAGACAAGTACCTGCCATGCTCTCACATCACCATGATTGGGAGTAATGACATGGAAAACAATTACAGCAAACCTTAAAGGAAAAAGGAACAATCAGTTATACCCCACATTTACTGCAAAACCTATTTTGTGTACAAAGAATAAATTAAAATACCTCCACACGCTGAAAATCCCTGAATAAAACAGTCCAGCACTTACAAGAGACTTTACTTCCTTCCCAAGAACACAGAGGGGACTGGCTTTGCACTGAGAATTAAGCTCCAAGCTTGGAAGCAGCACGGAAGCCTCTCTATAAAAACCTGGATACTGCTTCTTCCAAAGGGTTCTGGCACAACCTCCAATAAAGTGTTTTACATAAAGTTGTGTTGAGTATGTTTCTTTACTGACTCTTCCAACTTTAACACTCAGTAACCATTGCAAAGCCTCCTCCAAGGGCCACCGGCTCTGAGGAATTATAAATGACTACAGTGAGTCTCTACTCACAGCTTACACACTGACACTTGTACCACACAGTGGGAACAGGAGAGAATTTATCAAAATTGAACCTGATCTGTTTGTTCCTCAGTGCAGATTTGAGTCAGTGAGTGTGCTTTGGATTGGATTTTGCTTGGTTTTCCGTGTTATGGGTATAAGCAACAGGAGAAAAAGTTAAAGCTACAAACCTACTCTGAGTGGTTTGTGGAGAGGGAAAAGTGTTCTAAGTGCAATAACCCAAGCATTTTTTTATTGACAAATACAGGACTAACGATACAGACACGGCAGCAATAGTCTACTGCTGAAGACTGACAACTTCAGTCAGAAAATCTAGTATTAAACCAGCAAAAAGGTCTGAGCCACTGAACACATCTCAAAGATGATTTATGGAAACACACAGGCATTATAGAGTACAACAAAAATGAAACGTTAAAACAAAATTCCTTCCAGGACGTAGCAAGTACTGCTCTCAGAACATGTTCTGAAATGCAGACTAAGGAGAAAGAAAACTAGAAGAAAAGTTTCACAGAAACATTCTTGTGAGCAAATTGCATTTAATAACCAGAAAAGCATTCCCTCATTCATTTTGTTGCCAGCTTCACTTTATTTACATCAAGACAGTCCAAATGGCTTCCACAGCCGTGGGGTTTGCAGAGCAGCAGCCTCTTAATGTGCTAAGTACAAACAGCAGGCAGGGCAGCACAGCCCTGCCAACAAGAGCCAAGGGGCTTGGAAGATGACAGTTTTTAAATATTCCTATTAACATAAAGGGAAATAACACACAGGGTATGGAGTCTGTGATGGGGAGTGACTGAAATGTCTACTTTGTTAAGGTCAGAGTCACTCAGCAGCCTCACAAGAGTCACAGCAGCTGGAAAAGAGCACACAGGGCTGCCGGGAGGAGTCAGGGGTCACTGAAGGATTCAGAATGCAACATAACAAATAACTAAAGCTGAACAATGCACAGATGCTGATCTCACCTCACAGGGATCTCCCAGATTCTCCCCATTACACTGAAACACTCAGTCCTGCAGAGCACAAGCTGGACAGGCCCAGCCAGCAATAAAAAAGCCTCCCCACACACCTCCAAGGCAGCTCCTACCAGTAAAGCATGTTTGTTCTGAGCTTGGATGCATTAGGGATGAGAGTTTTCCTGGCAACTCGAGCCTGAAGCAGCACCTGGTGCTTGGCAGAGTAAGGCACTGGTGTCTCCCTGAGCTGACCACACAGCCCTGCCTGGCACTGGGTTCAAAGGACAAAGCTGGAATTATCCCTGCAATAAAAAATTGGAACTGATGATTATGGCTAAACTGTAGCTCACTTGCTCCAGCAAAGCCACTGCCACAATGCTGTGACAAGGGACAGCAGGGCACTCTCTGCTTCAGGCTGTCCCTGAACACACAGCTGGAGATGGCACAACCTGCCCCACTCCGTGCACCCAACTGGTACCAACCCTGCAGCTCCTCCATTCCCTGAGACCCGCACTCTCTCTTATCTCCACACAAAACTCAGTGCATGAAATGCTGCTCTTCACCTCCTGAGACACACACAAGCTCCAGAAAACAAAAAGCGATACTTCACAGTAACCCCAAGGAATTCTTAGTAGAAATAATTCCACTTTTATTGTGAAATGTTATGATGTGAGGAAGGTTTTCTTAAAAATAATTTGGTTTTTTTGCCGTCCTCTTCTAGTGGTTGCATATTCTTCATCAGCACAGTGGAAAGAATCTAGCAGTAACACCTAGAAAGAACTACCTGCCCTTTTTATCCCTGTAGATCTCCAAAAGCTCCATACAAAGAAACTCAAGTGATATTACCAATAACTTAACTACATCTTGGACCAAGATTCCACAGTGCTGTTGATTCCTCCTCACAAGGACACGGTGGGACCAAACAGACCTCACAGGTTTGAATCTGCAGATTGTGTTGCCACTGCAACAAGAAAGGGATTCCAACTGATAGAGCAGCAGCAAGAGCAAAACTCAAGGCACGTTTGTATAAACAAAAACTCTTCTGTTCCTATAAAAACAGGCAATAAAATATACAAAATAAGTAGAATTCTCTCCATTCAACCAACGTACATCTGCCTCACTCTTCCCTGAGGCAGTAGTGGAGCATGAGCAAGAACCACTGCTACCACATTTTCAGCATTCAGTTTTGCTATGAAATAAATTAGACATATCAGTGCAGAGGGAAAAGAAGTCTCTCTCTTGGATTTTGGGCTTGGGTTGTTGGGTTCTGTTTTTGCTTTACTCTGGTTCTTCATAAAAAATTACATCTCTAAGAAATTAGCATTTACACAAGGAAACAAGAAGCTATGTATTTGCCAAATATCTTAAAATAATTCTCTATACTGTACAAATATACACCTTTAAACATTTACAACCTCAGCTTCCTAGATGACTAAACCCACTGCTCTTCCAAGCAATGCAGCTACCCAACTTTTCTTTTCAAAACCTCAAAGGTACCATCTGTCAGGTATTAAATCCCTTCACAATTAGGGACAGGATAGGAAAGAAATCTACTGATAGTAGTAGGTATCAATATAAGGGAGTTCCAGTTGTGCTAAATAATTTAAAATAGAGTCCTTGCTAGACAGAAATCTGGGAATATATTTTCGGTAATGAGCCGTAGTAAAGTCAGGGAAAGATCTTTCTTCTCTTGACAGAGCTTGATTCTGTGTTCTCTGGTGATTCCTGGGATGGTCTCCTTGATAAACCACGAGAGTCTCTGTTCCACTCACTGTTACTGCTCTTACCTCCTTCACTGGGGGCTTTGGAACCGCTTTTGGACACAGCTGCTCTCCGGTCACCCTCGTGCTGAGCAGTGTGAGGGGCTGTGGGAAGCACATTGCACTGTCCTGCTGTTTGCTGGGCCTTCTTGGCATTTTCTGTTCTGCAAATCTGACCCCTGGCAGGTGAGGACACATCCAGGCCTTGCTGTGGTGTTGATCCTGGACTGCTCTGGGCTGATCGATGGCCATCTTTCCAGGGCTGCTCCTTGCCTTTGGCTTCAGTTCGACTGGCCAGGCTTGCCAGCCTTGGGTCCCGTGGTTTCTCTGGAATGGCAGCAAGTGCTGCAGCCCCTGAGGGTGCAGGGGCACTGCCCCTCCTGGGATCTGCAGCTGGAGCCCCCGTGGATGCAGAGGAACTGCCCCTCCTGGGATCTGCAGCTGGAGCCCCCATGGATGGAGGAGCACTGCCCCTTCTGGAATCTGCAGCTGGAGCCCCCATGGATGGAGGAGCACTGCCCCTTCTGGAATCTGCAGCTGGAGCCCCCATGGATGGAGGAGCACTGCCCCTTCTGGGATCTGCAGCTGGAGCCCCCACAGATGGAGGAGCACTGCCCCTTCTGGAATCTGCAGCTGGAGCCCCCATGGATGCAGAGGCACTGCCCCTTCTGGAATCTGCAGCTGGAGCCCCCACGGATGGAGGAGCACTGCCCCTTCTGGGATCTGCAGCTGGAGCCCCCATGGATGCAGGGGCACTGCTCCTATTGGAATCTGCAGCTGGAGTCCCTGCAGGCTGTGTGGGCCCTCGGCTTCCCTGGGGCACTGCATGGCCAGGCCCAGCAGTAAGTTCCTGTGGGCTGTTCCCAGGATTTCCAGGCTCACTCCTCTTGCCAGTAGAAAAACCAGCCTGCACCACAGGAGATGTCATCGTCCCTCCTTTGGCTGGGGGCTGTCCTGGTGGCCTGAGCTTCAAAATCCTCAGAGCCTCTTTCTTGTAATTTTTTTCTGTTGTCCTAATAATGGCACCTCTTTTCTGAGCATCCTGAATCAAGTGATTCCAGTTTTTATCTTCCTTTAAAAAAAGAAAAACAACAAAAAAACCCCTTGTTACCAGCAAGAAATCAACACAAATGGACAGAGGTGTCAGAGGATGCACAACCTCTTTAATCAAGGTACCTGACACAACTGTCATGGAAACCACTGTTATGTTCCTTCTGGAATGGAAGAATCTTATGTTTCAGGTGCAAAACAGCAACAGACACTCTGGCTGCTGTAACACAGGGAAGGCACTTTGAACCATCAGAACTTCCAAAAATGACAAATTTCTCAATTTCCGGGGTTTCCCTCACAGGCACGGGGCTTTAGCGCCCCCTAGCGGCAAACTAACACCACCCACCCCCCCACCCCCCGCCACCCCCCAACGCCCGTACGCCCTCCTACCGCCGGCGCTCAGCTGATCATCCCACCCCACCCCACCGCGCCCACCT